>JAKZJZ010001969.1:0-22001 GCA_022702705.1 Papilionanthe hookeriana x Papilionanthe teres
TATTTCGTGAACAGGAGTTTCGTGGAGGTATTCCTCGAACAGGTGCGAAGGGATTCGTGGCTCGCGGAAACAGCAATTGGCCGAGGTACTGGTGCGAACAGGAATGTGCTTTGGGTGCTAGATGGCACGGTTGACCAAGCCAGGTTAGATGGTTTGGTTGCTCAACTCACTTGGTTTAAGAAACTCCATGTAGTATTTCTCTTAAGGAGCTGGATATTCGCAAGGTGGAGATTTTTTCCTAAGGGCTGAATATTTGCAAAGGTTGAGATTTGACAGATGTATTTCTCCTAAGGGGTTAGACTGTTACAGAGTATTCGAGTCACATCCTTAATGTGCAATTACTTTGATTATGAATATAGGGATATACTTAATAGACATTAGCTCTTTGTAAGCTGAAGTCAGTTAGAAATTTATCGCCCTTGACAATATATTGCGGAGGGCATATGAGGTTTGCTTTAAGTCTTTTAAGTGGTCTATTTATAACTTGAACATTTTGATTGAGTAATATGAAATCTTGATTTAAAAGATTGACCTCTCTGGTTGAAATTTTAGATCAACACGGTTATCATTAGGGAATATAAATATTTAAAGCATTTATATTTGAATGGGGACACTTAATTTTGTTAGTTTAAGCTTTTCAAAGTAGAAATCATGTCTGACTCCTGTCCTTATAAGGACGAGGATCGGACTAGTGGGGTCAATTGGATTTGTGAATTTCTACTTTAGATTTGGACATTTAATTTAAAACAACTAGAGTTGTCAACTCCTGTATTTGGTAGGAGAAGGATCAGACTTACAACCTTGCCCTATAGACAAGAGGCCTGATTAGCCCGCGCAACATTCTCAAATATAATATTTCAGCATTCAATATGTTTGGTTGGAGCACATACGGGCATTTAACTTCCATAAGTTTGAGCTATTTTTGTTGGAGCATTTAGTGTCTTGAAGCAATTCATATAATTATAAAACATGAATGAAATCAAATAGCTCACATAAAAACTTTCATTTTAATCTTTATAAATTATCAACTCTATATGCTTGTAAATATGTTAGGCGGATTCAGTCAAATGTGATCAAATTTGAAGTCAAAGTGAAGTTCAATTATATTAATTGACGAGTCATTCAATTTGTGTGGACTCTCATACAAGTTTTAAGTGCATATAATTTATTCCACTGAAATGACTTCAAATATAATATAATAATTATTTTGTATTTTTTAATATGCATTTTCTTTTAATTTTATATATCATTTTTAAAGTCCAAACAATCCTTATTTTAAAATTATTTACAAGTCTAAATTTACCCGAAATTTCGGCAGCCACCCAGCGTCAACCCTTGTCAGGGAGCACATGAGAGTGTCAACATTCACAGCTATCTTACGAGATGAGCTGGTCAGTGTCACCTTCTAATCCACCATTCTATGAGTGCAGAAAAGCGAGGGAGGTGAAGGAAGAGGTCGCGTGCGCAGGGAGACTCAGTAGGGAGGTGCGACATTATGCAAGGTAAGCAGCGACCGACGCTATGTGGTCGATTTCAACGTGCAATCAGAAAAAGTAGGAACAAAAGAGCAGGTTAGGAATTTTGAAGTGCAACAATCTCATTGTTGGCCGTTTTCTGCGGAAGATTCCAGTCGTTATTGTGTTGCGGGAAGGCTCGAGTGATGTATCCGAAAGAAATTGAGAGGTAGTGTTGTGGCTTACCAATGCAAGCAGGGAGAAAATCCTGTGCCAAAGCTCTTTTTTGGGTTTTGGATTAAACAGGAAGAGATTTCAACATTGTTTCCGTGCAAATGAGTCGCTTCTCAGTTTTATGATGACTGCCCCCTTGCAACCATTCCCTCCCGACACTTTAAACAAAAGTTTTATAGTTTGGGAACGGTTATTGGTATGTTTGAGCCGGAGTAGTTAGACCTTTTTTTTTAATTTAATTAATTTTTTTTTCCTTTTTTTATTCAATTTTTTTTTTTTTACAGTCAATAGTGGGTGCATGCAACTCGATAAAGACCTCATTTTTATAAGAAATGTAGAAGAAATATATGAAAATGATGCTTGAGAGGCTATTTTCAGTTTTGTCCGTTGAGCTTGAGCTTCTAATATGCCTAAAAAATAATTTGGATGCGGTTACACGTACTACAATATTTTCTCTAGACAGATAGAATATCTCGTAATGATCTAGACTATATTTTAGTCCTGATAGTCCTCACTCTCTAACTCTCTTGGCTTCCCTCTTATACATAAAAGAGGAGAAAAATGCATTTTGTTCATTACCGTGTGCATCCGTAATGTATTGGTGAGAAGAACGTGACGTGGGTGTCAGATCGCTCTCTTAAAAAAAGAATGAATTTGCATCATTCAAATAATGATGACCATCATTGATAGTTGTCCCACCCTCTAGATGCTTTGGTTGGTGGACTTAGCTCAAACCATTTCGACAGTCGGGCTCAGTTCATGAAAATGATTTGAATCCTTGACAAGGTTTTACAAGCCTTGCAAGACTTGTCAGCATTTGTATCAGACTTCATATAAAAAATTTTATTTAGATATATAGTCGTATTTGCATATACAAATATGAAAGAATTGGGTGGTATAACTATAAAAATAAAAATAAAATTTAAATGTTTTATGTAAATACATAGTTATTGGGTGCCATGTATGTAAATTGCCTTATTTTTATTATTGAGGTAGACCTAAACCTCTCAAATCCGAAAATGCCACATAAACTTATTACAATTTATTTATTTTTATTTTATGATTTGTCTGATTTAAATTATTATTATTATTAATAATAAACTTGTCAACTTTCATTCCAATTTATTAAACTCATGGTGATGAGCTAAGAAATTTTGAACTTATAACAAATAGTTGGATGATTTTTCAATTTTGGGACATCATCTTCTTCATTTTAGATGATTGACTTCATCTCTTTCTAAATTAAATAATTTTGAATATCCGGCCTATTCAATTCAGTGTCGTTTTGATTTTAACTGGAAGCTTATCTTTTTACTAAATTAGGCAATTCATTGACCCTTAAGTTTTTTGCACAAAATTTTGTCACCTGGCTTGCTAAAAAATTCTACCTGCAACCAATCTCGGTGTTTAGTTTTTACCTGGGGGTTGTATATGATATTCTTAATATTTTATAGGTATGAGCCTGTCGCTCGGCTACTGTCTCACACGGTCAGTTGAGCTTGATTAGCTGCGGGTCAGTAGAATCAGTTCGGTCAGCTACGCTTAGTTGACATTGTCGGTTGGCTGATCTAGTCTGACCGTCGACCATTGATAATTGATGGAGAGACTTACGTACGTCCACGCTATTATAGGAGATGCTGAGAGATTTGTTCTTCTTTCGAATCATCTTCTTCATGTTGGTTGATCGGATTCATTTGTCTCGTTTCAGACGAAACTGTTCGTACTCGGATCATTACGTCAACTTTAGTGGCTTGGACAACTTATCTTTGTTGGCTTTGGCTTGAACGACTCCACTGTATCGGATAAGTGAGTCTCATGTTCTCCTGTCAGTGGGCCCTCTTTCATCGCACTCTTCTTCACTAGATCGTTAGATTTCCAGAGGAACAACGTTGACATATTTTTAATACATAGAGACGTGTCAAAATTAAAAAACAAAAATATACTTACGATTAAGATGATACCAATTGGAGAGCAGGACTTAAGGTTGTGCTACTATTTCCACTTGGTATTTAGAGAGGGATTTCATTTAATGATGTTATATTAGGCCATTTCATGAGAAGAATTAATCGCTTTCGGCGTTACCAATTAATTAGTTGAGTCAAATCGTTGACCAGTTGCACCTGCGATCTATTTTATTGTTAGACGGCTGATTTTGAATCTCACATTCTCTATAAAAAAAAAATAGAAATTATTTTCTTAAAAAATGTTGTAAGAATATAATTAGAGTTGTTTTTTGCTCCATTTATTAACATTCATAAATGATATAATGATTGTTTTAAAAAAATATCATGGAGCTACTTTGTTATACCTTAAATAAAAGTATAATTCATTGTTTTTTCTTTTAACATTAATATAACAAATTTTAAGGAAAAGATCAAAATAAATAATTAATTTAAAAAGAATTGCACATTTAGTAACTTGATAATTGATATGTCATCATCAATACAATTCATCATTTGACATGAAGTTTAAAATGATAACACAAATCTCGAAATAGTTTTTTAAACAAAAAAACATAAATTCCAATTAAAAATTATTAAAAATTCTGAGGTCAACAAATTTATGGTCAAAACTGACCAGCTCAATGAGTTGAGCACAATGACAACAAAATTGGTCCAATATAAGTCAAATCGAAAGAGCTTTCGTGTGACAAATTAAATAGGCATATAGATTTAAAGTTTTACTAGTTTATAATCAAATCGACTATCTCGATGAGACAAATCCAACGAACCCAAGATTATTAAATTCCAACATCATTAAGGTACTTAAATGTCCACCAAATTTTTTTTTATTGAGGGAATCTCACCGGGTTGTATGATGGAATAATCAAGTTTCCTTCCTTATTTGCAGGGAGCCACTTTTAGACTCTAGAAATGGAGCCCTAACCCTTCATAAAATGAAATCAAGATGTTGAATAGAAGAAAGAGTTGGACTTAGAGTTATTTCAGGGCAAAGATCCAGCGAACACATCCCGCTCCCACAGTCATTGACCACCCTCAACCACTGCTCTCCGACTAACATTGGCCGTCCCTTGCTCGTTGCAATGAACCCTATTATAGTGTCACAACATATGCTTCAAAGTAAAGAAGCACAATGTGGAGTGACGTCATGGAGTAATAAAGCATCGTGAGAAGGAGTAAACACCGACATCTCGAACTAAGGAGGCACCCTACAGAGCAATGCATCATCCTAAACACCATGCAATGATGCACCTGAGAGAAAGTGCACCAAAGTCTCGAAGACTACTCCCAACTCGCAACCACTTTCGACCATTATGCAACGAACCCATTCTATATATAATCATTGTAGTTCGAAGAATTGTGTAACCCTTTATTGCTCGTAGGACAAAAGCATATGTGTGTACTCATCAACTTATAGTGGATCATTTTGATTGGAATAGGCTCTGTGGTTTTTTTTTTAGGGTTTTCCACCTAAAAACTTTTGTGCCTCTACCTATCATTTTAACCACTTGAGTTTAGATGAACTTTCATGTAACACTAAGATATTAAATATAACTTCACCATCGTGAATCTTTTGACACACATCAAGTACAAAAAAATGCAATACCAGATTTTGATTGTGTCCATCAATTTTCAACTCGAAGTCCCTAAGTTTAAAATTTTAAAGCTTTAGACTGCTACAGGCTTCAAAATAATTGGTAGAAGTCATGCTTATTTTTAATTTTAGTTATCTTCCACTCTGATTCCTATGCAGTAATGAAAAAAAGGAGTTGTATGGCATGCTTTGCATAGGTTTTTGTAATTGAATAATCTTCTCCTCTTTCCCAACATGCATAAAATGAGAAGTTCAAAGTTATTGAACTTTGTGATTCCCCTTCAGCAGTGAACCAATTTGGTTATGTTTGCAGCTTTAACTTGTTTGAGATGGCACATTTGGTAAAGCTTTACTTGCAGTTATTTTAGTATGTTAATAGTACTTCATGAGATGTTTGCAGTTTTTGAGCTTTTGTTTTGGTGGCTGGGAGGAAGTTTTTGGGGTCATTTGGCATTGAGAAATGTTTTATCAGTTTCAAATTGGCCATATTTGAGCTGTTCTAAATGATGTTTTAGATGATTATTTTGCTTTTCTTTTAGCTTGCTGTTGGGGTCATTTGACATTCAGAAATGTTTGGGGGCAGTTGGACTTTCTTTTACCATGTTGTTTGGGGTTATTTAGCTTTGAGAAATTTTTGAAGCTCTTGAAAAGAATATTTGGCATTGAGAAATTTGAAGGTTATTGGGCTATCGAGTACTTTTGTTTCTTCTTCTGTGCCAAATTCGATTTCTGGGCATGTTTTTTGCTGTTGGGAGGTTGTTGAAGGGTTTTTGGCTACTTGTACTTCTGTCTCTTCTTTTTCTTTTGATAAAGTCTTTTGCCATAAGAGGGCCCTCATCTTTGTTGTTGGAAGGTTACCGTCGATTTGGGTGTTTTATGATATAAGTGAAGGATGGGGAAGCATCAAATTGAGAAATATTTTATAAGTTTCAAATTGACCATATTTGAGCTGTTCTAAATGATGTTTTAGATAATTATTTTGCTTTTCTTTTAGCTTGCTGTTAGAATCATTTGGCATTCAGAAATGTTTGGGGGCAGTTGGCCTTTCTTTTACCTTGTTGTTTGGGGTTATTTGGCTATATTCGATCTTTTGAAAAAGATATTTGGCATTGAGAAATTTGAAGGTTATTGGGCTATTGAGTACTTTTGTTTCTTCTTCTGCGCCAAATTCAATTTCTGGGCATGCTTTTTGCTGTTGGGAGGCTGTTGAAGGGTTTTTGGCTACTAGTACTTTTGAAATTTGAAATTGGCCAAATTTCAGCTGTTATAAATGATGTTTTAAATGATAATTTGGCTTTTCTTTTAGCTTACCGTTAGGGTCATTTGACATTGAGGGATGTTTGGGGGTAGTTGGCCTTTCTTTTATCTTGTTGTTTGGGGTCATTTAGCATTGAGAAATTTGAAGGTTATTGGAATACTTATACTTTTGTTTCTTCTTCTGCGCCAAATTTGATTTTTGGGTCTTTTTTTTGCTGTTGGGAGGCTGTTGCTGATTTATGAATACGCATGGAGCTTTGCTTTACCATTGCAGCTTTGATTCATCTGCTAACTTTAAACAATTTGGAGGCTGGTTTGTATGTCCCGAGCAGGTCTTTAAACACCTTGGATTTGTTTGGGGCTTGCTTAGAAGTTTGGAGAAGGTTTTCTCTTGGAAGTTTATGTAGTCTTATTGTAATTTTAAGTTTAATTTCATGTTAGAGGAAGTCATGTATGAATGAAAGCCTTGTTCCCACATCTTTAATCCTCTAATAAAATTTCCATCTTTCTTTCTCGTGGACGTAGGTCATATTGACCGAACCACGTTAAATAATCTATTTACTTTTATATTTTTTGCAATTTTTTTGTTAATTTTATGTTTTAGTTGGATGTGATTAAAGTTTATAATCTGTTTCAAATGTTAGCTGATTTTTAAATTTGAATGTATTTCATTTCTATATGTGCTTTAGCTTAGTATAACATAGCTAGTAAAAGGAAGTAAATTGGTCCACCTGCAACATGGGAAAAGGACATAAAATATCTTTTTTGTGATCTATGCATAAAAGAGATAGAGTTGGGAAATAGTCCGTCCACATTTCTCAATAAAGAAGATTGAGAAAATATTGTTAAGCATTTTAAAGAAGCTACTGGGAGGACGTATGATAGGATGCAACTGAAAATTAAATGGGATCAGCTGAAATGGATTGGAAGATATGGAAAGATTTAAAAATGGGTGTACAGGTCTCAGTTGGAATCCGGTTATGGCACCATAGATGCATCTGAGGAGTGGTGGGCACAACGACTTGCAGTTAATATATACATTAATTTTTAATAATTTCAAATGTTTAGACAATTTTTGCTTAATTTTAATTGATCAAATTTTGTCTCAGGTTGTTCCTGCTGCTAATAAATTAAACTGAGTGGAATTGAACCTGAACTTGAGGAGAAGATGGATCGGATGTTTCAGGGTATCGTCTCCACTGGCAAGTATGCATGTACACCCATCGAGGTTGGATTTGCTGAGACCCAGGAGAATGTGTCTGTCAGTCTATCTGATAATTCTCCTGTGCTGCCTAGCCCTGAACATATCGAGCTGCAGTCAACGAATCGATCAAAGCGTTCTCGCTTCGAAGGCAGGAAGAAGAGTGGAGCTGCCTCATACAGGGCTCAACTCTCCTACTTAGTCGAATCTTCAAATGATGCACCACATAAAGTGCAGAAATCCTCAGTAAACGAGGTGGTTTCAATTTTGGAGGAGGATGAAGACATTGCAGATGATGATGATCTGTACTATTTCGCAGTTAAGTTGCTACAGGATTCGGTACACAAGGATTTCTTCATGGAAATATCCAAAAAACTTAGGGTAAAGTACCCACGACATTTTTATTACAGGAGGAACATGTGACTTGGGTTCAATTTGTAGTTTAATTTGCATATTTGGACAACTACTTATTTGTTCTGAACTTATGATTGGTTGGTTGTTTCTTTGAACGATATATTCTGATCATAATGCAGTTTTGTTTCATTGTTTCTTTCATATTGTTTTGAGAGGTGTTTAAATTATGCATATGAATTGCTTAGCGATTTGAATTTTTTTTTAAATTCACAGTATGATCTAGTATGGATCCTGAGGAACGTCGTCGTAGGAAGAGAAACGTAGCAATAAACTTGGCAATCGAGTACTACAACACCTACATTGAATGTCCCCGATGTTACACATCAGCACACATTGGGGAAAAATGGGTTGTTGAAATGTTAGAAGCACATCTAACCAGATTCCAACAATATATTTAGAATGAGTCAGGAGGTGTTTAAAGATATTTTAGCGGAGCTTGTTGACTCTCATGGACTGCATGGGTCTATGAGGACAACAAATCGGGAGGTATTAGCAATCACTATCTAAATACTTTCATAGAACGAGTCGATGCTTTCAGCGATGGAACGGTTTCAGCATTCTTCAGAAACAATTAGTAGGTATTTCACAGTAGGTTTGAATGCTCTAGTTAGTCGAGGTAAAGATGTTATTAAGCCACTGGATCCAACATTCGCACAAATACCAAAAGAGATTCGTTATGATTCTCGTTACATGCCATTATTTAAGGTATTCATCTAATATTCATTATCCAATTTTGAGTCTACATACAACTAAACACATTTATTATGTGACTAAACATGGTTAGGATTGTATCGGAGCAATTGATGGAACACATGTCAATGCACGTGTTTCGAACAATGAAAAGTTGCATTTATCTGCCGAAGTGGAATACCAACACAAAATGTCATGGCAGTATGCGATTTTAATATGTGTTGTACATTTGTCATGCCTGGTTGGGAGGGTAGTGCACATGACAGCATGATATTTAAAAGTGCAACGAGAAATGAACGCTACTGTTTTCCGCATCCACCAAACGGTATGTGTATTCTATCAAAATTCAATTATGTGATCTTCATACATCAAACATTACTTACAAATTAGAAACAGGAAAATATTACTTGGTGGATGTCGGTTATCCGTTCCAAAGAAGTTATATGAAACTATTCCAGGATACAAGGTATCATATACCGGATTTTGAAAGAGCAATTAATGTGAGACGAACTTGGAAGGAGGTCTTCAACAAATGACATTCTTCCTTAAGAGGCGTGATTGAGAGGGCATTTGGTGTTTGGAAGAAAAAATGGGTTATACTGCGAGACATGCCCTCTTATCCCTTTCCTAAACAGGTGCAGATCGTTATAGCAGCGATGACGCTGCATAATTTTATTAGGCGTCATCCATCACGATTCAATATCGATTTTTGTAATGCAGAAATGAATGAACAAGAAGCAGCTGCACGACGATCAGAAAACCAAATAAGTTCTTCGACGTTAACAGATGATAGTGAGCAGCCTAACATTTGCACTAAGGACGGCGAACGAGCTGAAGAAATGGCACAGCTTCGAGAAGAAATAACAAATGCATTGGTTCATATGACATAGACTTGTATCTCGTTAGGGAGATTTTTGGATTAATTCTATTTTGACTGTATAAGTGATTTGTCATTCGAGTACTTATCAAAATCTATTTCGTATACCATATGTTCTACCTTTTGAACATATTTTAATTACACCATCAATCACTACTTCATTTGGTCTATACCCCATATGCTATGAAGGCTCATCATGCTTTCTCTAATTTTCATTAAGATGTAACTATGATGAATAAAGTGATGTAATTGTTATGTTAGAAATATGATGTTAGCATATATAGGTTTCAAGCAAACTCAAGCATCTACAAGCATCTACAAGAAAAGGTTTTGAGTATGGAAAGCTAAAAGGATTTTTTTTATTTGACATATATTGACAAATTTAAAATATACGAAATGAACTAAACATTATTTAAAATGTATTATTAATATACATATTTTTGTCATCATAGTAAGAACCGAAATAATTAAATTTCATGCATTTGACTATTTGTACTTTAAACTCCCAGAGAGTATAACATTTCAAAATATCATATTAAGCGGCACATTTCCAATTTTTTTTATAAATCAATGAGATCTGAATAAATACAATTTAGTTGAGAAGTATTATTATTAGTTCATTTATTCAAATGAAATCTTGACATGATTTTTCTTTTTTAAATGTGACATTTTTATTATTAAATATAGAGGTGATTCTGAATTTAATTAAAAATCAAAGTTTTAAATTTAGACTTTAGTCGTGCCAAAATATGCAATTAATGTCAAATATCCATATTAAATATTATTAAGGTATTTATAAGGACTTAATATTACATATAAATATAATAATTTTAAATTGAATTAAACTGATGGCATGCTATTTTAAAGTAGAAGCGTTCCTTATTTTTCTAACAGATTTATCAAACAGAGGCATCTTGGTCATTCATCCCGAAACAACTTCTCTATAACTGTTATCGAACACTGCAACTAAACAGTACAATCAAACTTTCCTCAGAATTGCTTCCCATAATGAGCTTCTGCAAAGACAAATTATGCATGCAAAGCTGAGAAACTGCAGCTGCGCCAAACATGCCCTTAATCACTTTCGGCGTTACCAATTAATTAGGACGATAATTTGTTGTCAAATCGTTGACCAGTTGCACCTGCGATGTATTTAATTGTGAGACGACAGATTTTGAATCTCACATGTTTCTCTTTTGTCTCATCTCTTCTCTATAAAAAAATATAAATTATTTTCTTAAAAAATGTTGTAAGAATATAATTAGAGTTGTTTTTTGCTCCATTTATTAACATTCATAAATGATATAGTGATTGTTTTAAAAAAATATCATGGAGCTACTTTGTTATACCTTAAATAAAAGTATAATTCATTGTTTTTTCTTTTAACATTAATATAACAAATTTTAAGGAAAAGATCAAAATAAATAATTAATTTAAAAAGAATTGCATATTTAGTAACTTGATAATTGATATGTCATCATCAATACAATTCATCATTTGACATGAAGTTTAAAATGATAACACAAATCTCGAAATAGTTTTTTAAACAAAAAAATATAAATTCCAATTAAAAATTATTAAAAATTCTGAGGTCAACAAATTTATGGTCAAAACTGATCAGCTCAATGAGTTGAGCACAATGACAACAAAATTGGTCCAATATAAGTCAAATCAAAGAAGCTTTGTGTGACAAATTAAAAAGGCATATAGATTTAAAGTCTTACTAGTTTATAATCAAATCGACTATCTTGATGAGACAAATCCAACGAACCAAAGATTATTAAATTCCAACATCATTAAGGTACTTAAATGTCCGCAAAATATTTTTCGATTGAGGTAATCTCACTGGATTGTATGATGGAATAATCAAGTTTCCTTTCTTATTTGCAGGGAGCTACTTTCAGAATCTAGAAATGGACCCCTAACCCTTCATAAAATGAGATCAAGATGTCGAACTGAAGGAAGAGTTGGACTTAGACTTAGAGTTATTTCAGGGCAAAGATCCAACGAACACATCCCGCTCTCATAATCGTTGATCACCCTCGACCACTGCTCTCCGACTAACATTGACCGTCGTCGGTCATCCCTTGCTCGTTACAATGAACCCTATAATTGAGTCACAACATATGCTTCAAAGTAAAAAAAGCACAATGTAGAGTAAAGACTGACGTCATGGAATAATAAAGCATCGTGAGAAGGAGTAAACACCAACATTTCGAACTAAGGAGGCACCTTACAAAGCAATGCATCATCCTAAACACCATGCAATGATGCACCTGAGAGAAGGTGCACCAAAGTCTCGAAGACTACTCCCAGCTGCAACCACTTCTGACCTTTATGCAACTAACCCATTCTATATATAATCATTGTATTTCGAGGAACTGTGTAACCCTAAATTGCCTGTAGGACAAAAGCATATGTATGTACTCATCAACTTATAGTGGATCATTCGATTAGACTAGGCTCGTGGTTTTTATCTTTTTTTGGGTTTCCACCTAAAAACTTCAGTGTCTCTACCTATCATTTTAACCACTTGAGTGTAGATGAACTTTCATCCAACACTAAGATATTAAATAATCACTTCACCATCGTGAATTTATTGACACACATCAAGTACACAAAAAATGTGTTACCAGAGTCTGATTGTGTCCATCAATTTTCAACTTGAAGTCCCTAAGTTTACTAATCAATCTCAAAAGTGGTTTGTTTGGGGTACGAAAAGTTGGGCAGGGGGGAGGGTAGCTCCTCTCTAAAGGCACCAAAAAAATTTTATCTGTCACCTAAGTGCGGTACTGCTGCTCTTGATGGCCGTAGCTTGTGCACATGTTGCGTCGCCGTCGGATCACTAGTCGTTTGCTATGGTTATTGTGGTGGAGTTGCCAGCTTTTCTACTGTCTTGTATCCCTTTTTTCTCTGAAAAACTCTCTCTCTCTCTAATCGTGGGGATGATCTAAAGAGAGAAGAGATTGAAGGGCTAAGATAAACGATGACACGGGGAAAAAAAAAGAAACATTTGGGGGGAGCTTTCGTGAGTTGGACTTCGCATTGATGACTCCCAAGAATATTGGTTTAAGACACCAGGCATACTTGCGAAGAAGACGTAATGAAAGCAAACCCCACAACCAGAGATTAAGGTTGCTATACTTGTTATGGGGTTTGCCTCTTCCTAAAGGGGCAAGCCTTTATTGTTAATTACATCTTGAGGAACCAGGGTTGCTTAAGAAAAACTTATGATTAAGGTTGTAGCTCATCCTCAAAAAATTTGAATGTCATTGTTTTGAAGGAAGGAGTTTCAAAGTCCTACCCTATGCGTAGTAGATGCTTGAAGGCTCAGAAGAGTCCTGTCAAGATCCCAAACTATTTTACGGTTTTTGTGTTTGTAGTCAATAGTTTAGTTGAGGTTCACGTCTAAAACAGCTCAAATGATTGTCCCTGCAACATGGAGTTAGCAACCCTAACAAAATACAAAGTAAATCGAGGGTGACGTCCGCCTTCATCTTTAGCAGCCCTAAAAAACAGAGTTAGCACAAAATATTTTTTTGTTCGGTAATTTACTTGTGGTTTATTTTTACTTAAGACAACCGTGTTAAAATGCCCATGGATTTTCATCTTCCTGGGGTTGTCAGGTTCTCTGATCTGCTTAGTTTGAGAGGTGGTAAAAACTACTTTGATCGGAATATTCTTGTTAGCAACCATGGGTTGCATCGTCCAAGAGATCTTCGTCGACTCGAGTAGCAAGGTTAAAGTTGCATTCAATGACCTTTGTACATTATGGTTTCATTTAAGCCTTAATGTCTTTTTAGATTTTAGGGGTTGAAAATTTTAGGTTGCTGAGGACTCGATAGTTGATTAGATTCTTTTTCTTTTGTTGTTTTATGTTTTATTTTTAATGTTTGGGATGACCCGGTCAAGATTCCAAGGTTCCATCATCTCGGGGTCATCAGAGTTTACAATTTTAGTAGTCATAATTGATTGAAAAATATTTTGTTAGCAGCCATGGGTTGCCTCCTCCAAAATAATCTCTCAAAGCAGGTTGCATTTTATGGTTAAAGTTACGTTTTAATGGCTTTTATGGTGATTTTTAAGTCATTTCATTTAGGTTGGTTTATTCATTGGCTTAAATTGTCCATGACTGAGGCTAAGTATGCTTTTGTTCTTGAATGACAAGTTAAGCACTCCTTAACCTTCAGTCACATAGGGTTGAGTTAAGTTAAGTTTGTCTTAGCCCAAGTTAAGTTGGACTAATCCGAAGTGAGTTTCAAATTGATCCGAGAAAACTCGGGCTCGTCTCAGATTGATTTTGAATTAATTTAAGTGAGCCCATGTTCAACAGGATTGACCAAGGTTGGCCTAGTTTGATTGGAGTTAAGCTAAACCATATTCGATTTAGACTAACCTAGAGTAAGGCTGAGTTTATAAAAAACAGATTAAGTTACTTAAAAGTAACTGGGGTTGAGCTAGGTTGACTCAAGTTAAGCTTCATGAGTTAAATCAAATCTAATTTAAGTTAGACTCAGGTAAAGTCTATACTAATTTTGATTTAATTTATCCTTTAATCAGATTAAGCCTAGGTTGAGTTATACTTGAATTGATTTAAACTTGGCTTTAGTTGTACTTAAATTAGGTTCGACATCAAGTTCTGATTGGATTAATCCGAGTTAAGTAAGTTTGAGGTTGAATTGGTAAATCCGGAGTTAGGTCAGGTTGACCCAGTGGTTTAGTTGAATTGAGTTAACCCGAGTTAGGTCGAGTTGAACTGATGGTTTGGTTAATTTGGGTTAACCAGACTTGGATCGAGTCGACCTCGTGGTTTCAGTTGATTTGAGTTAACCCAAGTTGTATCGGGTTGAGCCCAGTGACTGTGTTGACCCGAGTTAGATCAGGGTGACCCGATGATTGGATTTATTTGAGTTAACCTGTAAGTTCAGTTTATTGGGTAAAAATGAGTTAGGTTGTGTTGACTTGGAAGTTCAGGTGATTTGGGTTAACCCGAGGAAGGTAGGGTTGACCTAAAAGTTTAGGTGAATTGATTCTAGGTTATGTTGGACTCAAGAGAATATTTGTTTGACTAAGTCCAAGTTAGGTTGGACTTAGGCTAGGTCTAAGTTGGGAAAGTTCTAGAGAATGCTGAAAATGAATTACGTCTAAATTATGTTGGACTTAGGAGGGTTCACTTTTAGGTCTAATGCAGATTAGATTTAAAGTACGGTTGATGTTTGGGTCTATGTTAAGTTAGACCCAAGATTGATTCATATTTTAGGTATAATGTTGATTAGACCTAGAGGGGTTCATGTAGGATATAGGTCTAATTTAGGCTAAACCTGAAGGTGGTTGAAGCTCGGTCCAATTTAGCTTAGACCAAGGTTTATGTTTAGGTCTAATTTGGGTTAGCCCTAAAAGGGTTTGGACTAGGTCTAAGTTAGGTTAGACTTAGAGGATAGGTCTAATGTGGGTTAGACCTAAATTTTAGGTTAGGTCTAGAGTGGGTTAGACCTAGGGTTGAAGTTGAAGTTAGGTCCAAGTTAGGTTAGAGTCAGAGTAGGTTCATATCTCCAGTCTAATGTGCGTTAGACCTACATGGGGTTCATGTAGGATTGAGGTCTAATTTGGGTTAGACTTGAAGGTAGTTAATGCTAGCTCTGAGTTAGATTAGACATAAAGCTTATGCTTAAGTCTAAAGTGGATTAGAATTATAAAGGTTTGGGTTAGGATTAGACCTAGAAGTTTGGGTTTGGGTTAGGATTATAAAGGTAGTTAATGCTAGTTCTGAGTTAGATTAGACATAGGGCTTATGCTTAAGTCTAAAGTGGATTAGAATTATAAAGGTTTGGGTTAGGACTAAGTTAAATTAGACCTAGATGGTAGGTCTAATGTGAATTAGACCTAAAGTTCAGGTTGATGTTTGGGTCTAATTTGGGTTAGACATAATGCAGTTCACGTTAGGTTTAATCTGGGTTAGACCTAAAGGGTTCAAGGTTGATTTAGGTCTAATATGAGTTAGACCTAAAGAATTTAAGATTGATTTAGGTTTCGTTTGGGTTAGACTTAAAGAGTTTAAGGTTGATTTAGGTCAATTTTGGGTTAGATCTAAAGGGGTTTAGGTTTGGTTTAGGTCTAATTTGGGTTTGACCGAATGAGGTTTAAGGTTAGGTCAAATTTGGATTAGACCTAATTTGTTTTGAGGTTCAGTTTAGGTCTAATTTAGATTAGATCTAAAGATGTTTAAGGTTTAGATCAAATCTGGGTTAGACCTAAAGAGGTTTAGGATTGGTTTAGGTCTAATTTGGGTTAGACCTAGAGAGGTTTAGGGTTGGTTTAGATCTAAATTGGGTTAGACCTAGATCAAACCCAAGTCTAACATGAGCTAGGTCAAATATATTTAGGCCTTAGACTTGACCACAATTGAATAGGGTCTAATTGTGAGTCCCCTTAGCTTAGGTCTAAGTTGGTTTAGACCCAACCCAAACTCAAATGTTCCTTGGCCTAAATTTTCCTGTTAATTTCCAATCTCGTTTTAATTTTATAATTTTTTATTATAAAATAATTATAAATTTGGTAAAAAATTAATCATCTTGATGTTAGAAAGTACCTTGACCTTGAAAAAATCAGAAAATGTTCCCGAGAGTAGAGGAGAAAATCCCTGAAATTTTCATATTTTTTAGATTTATATTTTATTTTTAATAATTAAATTACTCTAGAATATTTAATTAATTAAAAATTAAATATAATTTAATTATTTTCATTTTTATTTTTATTATTTTCACCTGAGTCCAAAAGCATTTTTATTTTAATTTTGTAATTTTTCTACATTGAGTTATTTATTTTTTATGTTTTATTTAATTTTCTAGATTTATTTAATTTGAAAATATCAAGTTATCCACTTGACCGCGCTGTGCTGACTGGATCATCAAAGTCATCGAATCTCCGTGTGATGCTCCGTGATTGGGTGCTCTTTCCATGTCTGTGTTGTGCCGCTCGTGGTTTGATGCTCCCCTCCTTCGGGGTACCATGGTTTGACTCGATCTGCACTATCAATTTCTAATACAAAAAAAAATATACGACATTGGTCCATCGTACCCACGGGACAAAGAACCGAGAGCCGCCCATCATCAAACCTTAGGATCTCTCTCATTTCTCAAACAAATCTCTCGGAGTTTGTTCATACACATTCATCTAGTCGAGACGAAGCTATCTATACGGCTAGGTGGACATGCATTGTTGTTTTTCTTCATAAAAAACCAAAATTGAAAGCAAAGTTAGGGATTTTTATCCATACCTTGTCCCAAGAGGTGTGACCTCGATAGGGTTTGAAAGAGACGATTTTTGTGATGCCACAAAGCTCCTTCTTATCTCAATTTGTACTGTGGATGGGTCTAAGTATGACTTAGACGAAAGAGTGCCACAGTTAGATGTTGGACTATGGTAGAGCTGCAGGAATGCTCAATTTCCACCAGAAAAAGTGAATATAGGCTCGGGAATGGTTTTGGAGAGGATAATTTTGAGTTTTGCATAAGTTTATGCTTGGGCCGAGAAATGCACTAAATTTGGGTTGTGAAATTAGGGTTTTTTGGTGACCAAAGGGGATTGGAAAAGGTGGGGATGGTCTTCTTTAGGCAAGGATATAAAAGCAACGTGTCAGGAGCTAAGCCACATATCAAATTTGTGATTGCCCATTACATTCTCTTGATGACTATACACAAGAACATATGCTTTACTACAACAGAAGAGTCCCAAACATTAGTTTGATACTTTTTTTCTTAGTTGCAAATATTTGCAAAAAACCTTGAAAATAAAGCTTTCATTTTAAAAAAACCATATTTTATTTTTGTTATTTTCTTTTGTAAGTTAGTCCATACAATTATTATATATTTACATATATAAGATAAAATAAGTGAAATGTAAGTTTTCATCCCTAAAATTTAACATCCATATTAATTTTTACATATTTTTATTCGATGTCATTCGACATAGAGATATGATTTATATAATTACTTTAAATCATATATTTTTATCATTTTTCATAAATAAGTTATTGTATATATCACATAATTTATATATATTTTTTCTCTTTTCTTGCGGAACGATAACAAGTACAAGCTCATGTTACTCATCAACATCATAGGAAATTAATAACCAAAGAATTTACTGTAAATGTAACTCGTCATATACAGTATATATGTCTTATGAAGATAGATATTATGAAAGGAAATTTTACCTTTGCTAAAAAATCGCTCGGAGCATGATTGTAATTATTCCAAATGGATGGATGAAGTGAGTGATAAAATATTTTATTAGAATTATCAACAAGAGATGCCATAATCAAGAAAAACTTTGACGATGTCAAATTTCCTATCAAAATCTTAATTTCAATCAATTTTGTAGTTATTGCTACAGTGTTATGATTATGAGGGAATCATTATTATTATTAAAGTTAATGACTTGCGAGGATAATTTTTTTGAAGTATGATCTTTTGTAAACTGAAGTATGTACTAATGTGGTCCTTAGTATGTGGCTGTTTCATCTATCCTGCTCCACATTTGAAGTCTTTAGTGGGACTTTGGTGGTTTTCTTTAGAGGTCAAATACAAGTTCTTATTTTTATTTATCTATTTTTCAGGCAATTACATACATACCACAAAAGTCTTATGTATTTACATATCTAAAAACTAAATTAGACTTTGGACATTAATTGGTATGCATGTAAATCTTTATTATTTTTTTTTAAATTCAGCTTTGTCATTTTTGGTAAGTGTTTCTTTTGTCATCTTCATTAATGGCTTAAGAGTGATGTTTCATCTAATTTTTGCAGCAAGTTCTTAAGCTGAAGTAAGGCTTGAAAAAAGTTCCAAAATTCAAATTATAGATCTTTGGGAAAGGAGAAAGAAGAACCAATTTTAGAAAAATTGTTGATAATGATAAGTAAAGGTAGAAGAATGGTGGGATTAAAATTGGTCTTTCCTTCTTTCCAGCAAATTTGGACTTGTAAATTGTATTCTATAATCATTTACAAACTTCTTTGGATTAAATGAAATGTATTGGAACCAATGATAATTATTGAAAGAATATTTAGTATTTGTTTTAGTCAATTGCATGAAGAGATAACAAATTTGCTCGATTAAATTTTCATTTTGATTCAACGATGAATTCATATCAAAATATGTGTGTTATAGTCTTTTGAGTACAAAAGAGTAAATGGTAAAGAATCTTTAGGCCAATCCTACAAAATCAAAATGAAAAAGGTATTGCCATTATTTTTTTATGGTTGGAATGATGGATGAAGTCCTCTTATTAACTTCATAGGAGTTATAGAGTCTAGACTTATATTTATAATTGCCTTCAACTTAATGAGCAAAAGAATATCAATTATACATTGCAAAACACATCAAAGAAGTGATCATGATGTTTGATTCAATAAAATACTATAATCATAGGTGAAGCATGAGTGTTTAGAAGAACTTTTCTTGTTCGCTCCTTGAAATCTTGCGTTAAGCATATTTGTGCTCCTCAAATATGTGTCAATTTGTTTTTGATTATTTGATTGTCATGTTAAAATGATTGCCATGACATCCTTTAAATAATTATTTTCTTCTTCTTCTAAATATTAGTGCATAAAATTATAAAAAAATATAAAAAATGTAACTTAATAATTTGAATTCAATTATTTAAATTGGATTTTTATTTTATTTTATTTTATTTTGTCAAACTAAATAAAAATACTCATATATATTTTTTTTTTTACCATTTTCAGTATTTGTCAATGCATCTTATCAGATAATAAAATAAACTTTCTATATAATTAAACAGAAATTAGGAGATAGCATAAGCACTTTGAATTCTCATTTAAAAATCTGTCCACTTTAAATTATTATTTTTAAATTAATTTTTTCCTTGCAAGTGGCACTATTATTCATTATTGTCTTATTAGTTTGATGGGAACTTGCTGCTTCACCGAAGAAATTGAAAAGAATAATAATAATAATAATAAAAATCGGTGCCTCTCGAAAAACTATTACGTCCGAAATCCAATGAAATCATACCGCGTTGCCCGGTTGCGCAACCCACCGCTGAACCTCGTAATAACACGAGAGAATTTCTTCCTGTATTAATAAGGTATTATTATGTTATTATAGCACCGTTGTGAGTCCAGAACATCACGAAATAACACGATAGAATATTTTCCTATATTATTCTGTGTTATTATGTTACAATAACACCTGAATAACACAAAATAATAAAGGAAGAATACTCTCCTGTGTTATTCTGCGATTCAAAGATGGATTGCACGACAGGACAACGCGGCAAGATATCATTAGACTCCGGACGTATCTCTACGACTGGAGTCCGGAAGGAACAAACTCCAATTGCCCTTTTAACGCGGGAGAGTATATTTGAAAATAAATATTATTTCTTCGCTACACGAATCATTAATTTAATTTACCTAAAGGTTGTTTTTGAAATTTTTTCCGTGAAAATAAATTTAACTCTCCAGAGAAAAAAATTATCTCACTGGATTATAATGATTTAGCCGCTATCTTTACAATAGGACTGTAATTTTACGGAATAAATTTTTAACTTATTCGGTATGAGTATCCATATTAAAGAGCGCATCTTGAACGAGTAAATGATCTGATTTGTCTGTTTACAGCCACGCCTAATGCCTGCAATTATCATCAATATGATTTTCATTTTGGGAAAAGAACATAATGAACATCGGATAAATTAATATATCATATATGTCTCTTTCAAATAGAGTTTTAATGAGTCAAACTCGAATAGTCCCACATGAGTTTGAGGTAGATTCAAGTATGAGCTCCAGTAGCCATCTTATTTATTGCCCCTAATGGGACCTGAGTTGAGTGCAGCGTGATCTTCCCTTATTACCCCTCTCGAAGTTCTTTATCTATCATTTTAGATAACTCACAGCTAATGAAACTCCCTGAAGTTCTCTCTCTCTCTCTCTCTCTCTCTCTCTGTCTCTCTCTCTCTCTATATATATATATATATATATATATATATATATATATATATATATATATATTGTTGAGAAATTTAGAGGCAAAGAAACGAGAATCGACGCAATCCAGGAACACAAAGAGATTTAACGAGTGCTCGGCAAAGATGCCTACGTCCTCGGGAGCGGAGCGGCGACTTTCTTTTCACTATTCGTAAAAGATACGATGAATACAAGATTCAGCATTCGAGCATAGGCCCTAAGGTTACAACAAGTGACCTATTTATAATCACAGATAGACAATATGTAATTACCAAATTACCCTCTACTCAACTACGGGCGTTGCCCCGCACCCCCAACCCACATAATAAACTCCCAGATCCGCTCGCTCCGCTCCAACATTAATTCTATATTGTGTATATGAGCCATACCTAACAAATCTCCACCTCGGCGAATATCCAACTTCTTAGAGAAAAAATACCCGGAGTTTCTCATGCACCAATGCGGGTTGGCCACCATGCTTCTCTAAGCAATCGTGAATGTTCAACAAGTCCAAGCAATGCAAGAACTTGTTGATAGTAATCGGCTTGGTCAACATATCACTCGCATTCTCATCAGTATGAACCTTCTGCAACAGTATCTCACCAGAAGTAATCAATTCTCTGATCTTGTGATACCTGACATCAATGTGTTTGGTCCTCGCATGGTACACCTGGTTCTTAGCCAGATAAATAGCACTCTGACTATCACAATGCAACTGAACTCCACCTTGCTCGACGCCCAGTTCCTTGACTAGCCCAGTAAGCCATAAAGCTTCTTTAGCAGCTTCAGCCACTGCCATGTATTCTGCTTCAGTTGTAGATAATGCCACAATAGACTGAATTGTTGATTTCCAGCATATAGGCCCTCCACCAAGAGTAAACACATACCCAGTTGTAGACCTTCTGCCATCCAAATCACCTGCATAGTCTGAATCAACGTACCCTACAACTGAAGGGTCATTCTGCTGACTGCCAAAGATAATTCCATGTCCTACGAATGCCCTTCGTATACCCGAAAATCCACTTGATCGCTTCCCAATGTCGCCTTCTTGGTTTAGACATGTATTTGCGTACTTGACTAACAACATGAGCCAAATCAGGACGAGTACATACCATTGCATACATCGAGCAGCCAACTCGCACTCGGCATAAGGAACCTTCGCCATGTCTTCGATTTCCTCATCTCGTCTTCTGGACACTCGTTCGAAGAAAGCTTGAAATGATTTGCCAATGGAGTGCTAACAAGCTTAGCATTGCTCATCTCAAACCTGTCTAGCACTTTCTCAACATAGCCTCGTTGAGATAAACATGTTGACCTCATTTTTGA
>JAKZJZ010000197.1:0-66531 GCA_022702705.1 Papilionanthe hookeriana x Papilionanthe teres
TACTTGGACATCCGTGTTGGTTTTGTTGATCGTTTCGGTCAACACCAATACGCGCGTGTGCTCCGTCACTCACCACACCTATCGGGGGTCCATTTGTTGACCTCATTTTTGATGAGGTCTTCTTCTTCTCTTTAGTTTTTAGGATCTAGCCTTCAGGCTTTTCCTTCGACTATCTTAGAGGACTAGAATTGGGACCCACCTTTTAGAAATTCAAACCACTTCTTAACTCCCCGCAAACTCCACAAACTCGACTATAGACCCCTAATCACCTAGAGGGTTGAAATCAAATGTGGAAGTTTAAAGGATGAGTTCCTATAGTGACTCTTTCGCCTTAGGATCGCCCTGGGCGGCCCTGGTCCGGTAAAGGGCCGACTTACACATACACTACACCTATGCACTACACTTTCGCACACCTCCTAAAACACACCCTTACCCAACTTAACTTCCCGACTCATGTAGGTGATTCACATGGATGGTCCTTAACCCCTAAGCCCCGGCTAAGCAGGTTAGGAACAACATAGTGAATGCCTCAAATGAGTCCCTTCATGGCTCATGTGGGCTTGATATGGCTTCATGGCTCAACAAAAATGATTTCATTTCACTTACATCCACCCAATCTTCAATTTTCCAAATTTTCAATTTTCGACCCCCCGGACCCAACACCCGCCAACCTACCCAAAGCCCCGAATAACCTCAAATTTCTCAAAAAGTTTCCAACTTACCCAAAATTCTCCAAAATCAATCCCAAACATTCCCACATCACTCAAACTGATCATCCATATCCAAAAATATCAAAAATTCCAAAAATACCCCCCAATACCTTCCAAATACCCAAAATACCCCTTTTGACCCAAAAATCCAAAAATTCAGAAAATTCCCAGAAAATTCCAGAAAATCCCAAATATTCCCAATTTCATTTTGTTCAACTACACCATGGGCCAATTTTGTCAATTTACCCCACTTTTGTCAAAACCCCCAATTCGACCCATTTTAACCCAAAGTAAACCCAATGTCAAACCAAACCTACCCAATTGACCCAAATTCTGGTCCAATTCAATTCTAAACTTCAATTCAACATCCCAAACACCAATCTAGACCAAAGCCAAGCTTAATTTGATTGAAATTTGGGTCCAATTTCACTTTTGGCCTTAAAGCCCAATTTGGACCTATGACCCAAACCTAACCCAAACTCACCCAATTCAACTCCAATTAACCCCAAATCTTTTCCAAACCTTCCTTAACATCCCCATGAACAAAACACTAACATGATTTGCTCAAAATTTAGACCCAAACCCCACTCAAATTCAACCCAAAATCAAAAAGCCCAATTTCGACCTAAACCTAAACCTAGCCCAAATGAGCCCAAACCCCAAAATCAAAACCCAACCAAAGCCAAAACCTCTTTGAAATACTCCCAAAAACATTTCCCAACATTAATTTCACATCAACTTCAACTCTAGCCCAACTTTGGCCCATGGTAGCCCATTTTGGCCCACTTTAGCCTCTTTACCAAAAAGCCCATATCCAACCCAATTCAAACCCAAATCACCTCAAATTTGTTTCAAACCACTCATGAAGCATCCCTAAACCAAACTCAACAATTATTTGGCCCAAGCCTTTACCAAAATTTCATCCCAAAAATCCATTTTAAAATTCAAAAGCCCACTTTCCTAAACCATTTAAAAGCTCATCTAAAACCATTTCAATGAGCCCAAAATTGATTCTAAAGCCCATATGACATTTTCATTTGTCATCCATTCGATGAAAATCATTCCCTAAGTTTCAATTCCATTATCAAATAAATCTAAATCAAGCACCATGCCAAATTGCCCAAAAATACCAAAATATTCCTAAAATCCATTTTCATGAAATCGACCAAGCTTTCCCCAAGCCAAAGGTGAGCCATGAAGCCATGCATGAGCCACATGTGAGCCATGAAAGCCTTGGACACTTCACCATACCCAAAATGGCAAGAGGAGGGGACCCTTTAATGATTCTCTTAAGAGTAATTAACCACTCCCATGTCTCCCCTAACTCTCGCTTAAGCTTAATTGTACTTGGATTGTGACTCGACCCCACTAATCAAGCCGATCCAAGTGACTTTCCCTTCAGCCCAAATTGGCCTTGGAGGGTGAACCTAACCCAAAACCAAGGGTTGACCCATTTAGACCCAAAACTAGCCCTTTCCCATTCCACTTCGATTCAAACCCTTTACACATGGCCAATGCTAATCGATCGCACAAGCCTCCAGCCCCGACCCACCCGACCTCGAGGGTGACCCATGCTCGGCCGGCCGGCCACCCGGCCGCCGGAAAACGCCATGCCCGAGACCTCGGGAGTGAGCCAACATTGAAATTCTCCCTCGCCGAGCCGCCCCATGCCTAGTGGTCACCATGGTCGTTCTTCTCCTCACTCGTAGCAGCCGATCCCAAGCCCTAACTCCCCCCGGAGGCCCTCCACCCATGCCTATTTAAACACCACCCCCTCACGGCCATGAGAGGAGAGTTGCAAAAACCTTGCCAAAACTCGCCAAAATTGTTCCGTACCCCTCCTCATACACAGAGCACTTGATCCCCAATGAGATCCCCCCGCCATTTCTTCTCTCGCGAGCTCAATTTCAGCAGTCGAAATCCAAGCCCAAAACCAGGACACTCCTCCACAAGTGAGCCAATCCCCAAATTGATTGTCTCTACACCTTCACCGTACCAAGGGAAGGTGTCCACCAAGCAAAAGCCCCATCTCCGAGCCACCCAGCTTGCTCCGTACTCCAAGCTTTGTGATCGACCGTGGTCGAAGTCCAACCTGGACAATTCACCGCACTCGAGAGACTTCATCCGGAGCTTGCTAGATCCGCCGAAGGTGCAACAACTCTCGCATCGAAGCTTCACTTCTCCGAGCAAAGGTATGAACTCATTCTTCTTCCCGAGCTTACAGAGATTCTCCATTTCATTCGAGTAAATTTCAATGCATGTTTACCGTATGGATGTGTTCGTCTCTTCAAGACGAATCCATAGAGCATAAGAACACGAAAATCCATCGAGAATCGAGCGAGAAATTGGGGTTAGAGGGTTGACGGTCACGGTGCACACCAGCCGTAGACGATGACCGAGAGCCGTTGGATCGCGCGTGTATCGAGCGGACGGATCGATTGCGCCGGACCGCAGAACGTTACGTGAACCGGCGGGTCCCGGACGGCCGACTCGCATGGCGGCGCCCAATCGCGCCGCGACACGTACCGCTTCGGAGAGGCTAAGGATGCGCCGGCGCCGCGTGGATAAGTAGAAAATTAGGGGTATTTTCTATTTATTTAATTCCCTAAACTTGGAAAATTCATAACTTTGTGTAGAAAAATCGAAAAATAAAAGAAAAATATCCTCTTGCTCGATGAACGTAGGAGAATAATGTGGAAAAGAAATCATTTAATTTCATCAAGTATTTTATTTTTAATAATTTATTTACTCTCTCGCATACATTTAATTCTCCATGCATTCATACAATTCACCATGGCATGAGACCATAGAAGCTTTCAAGCCTCCGAATTCGGGAACATTCCCCGAATTTTCCAAAGTCGAGGCCATCCCTATGAAAAGTTATTGATTTTTCAAATGCATGTTGCTATTTTAAGTATTTTAATTCCAAAAATTAGCATGTTGTGAAATAAATTCTAGGAAAATTTAGTGATGTTCCTTATGACCAAAGAACCCTAGGAAAAATAGGATTCGAGTTAATTCACTTAGATTAACCCTAATCTGGCTTAAATCCCCAAAATAGATCTCTAATTAATTAGAGTTAACCATAGATCAAATTGACTTGAAATCAATTCTCCACTGACCTTTAGGGTCGGAGGAACCCATCATAAAAATTTGAGGTCAATTGGACTTGGTTAGCCCCACTAATTGGGTTGATTAAGCCACTTAGTCATTTTAAACTTTAAAAATTCATAACTTTCAAAATATCTTTCAAAGATTCACCAAATTGGTTTTGGAGTCTCTCTGATATCAGGGAGTTTAAGAAAATTAAAATTTCAATTTTCTAAAAAAGTTGATTTTTAATATTATTTTAATATTTTTAATAATTAAAAAATAATAAAAATCACAAAAATAATAAAATTCACTAAAATGTTATATTTTGAATTTTAATCACTTGGGAACAAGTCCCATATTTTTCCTAGGTCTATTTAGTGAGATATTAATTTTTAAAGCTCTAGGGTAATTTTAAAATTAAAAAAAATATATATTTTCTAGCATTTTCACTAAAATAATTATAATAAATCAAAGAAAAATCAGAAAATTGCAAAGTTTGGTTCTCTGGAATCCTTGATATCAGAGAGAATTTTAAAAATTATAAAATTTATTTTTCAACATTTATTTTATTTTTAAATTAATTAATACTCCAGAATTTAAAATAATTCTAATAAATAAAATATAATTCAAAAATTACAAAATTTGGTCCAAGTGGTCCTCTGGTCATTAGGAATGTCCCCTAATTTTCTTAAGGACAGAAACTTTCCCTTGGTCATGTTATTGAATTTTCCTTGGAAATTTCTCTTTTCTACAAAAAATAATTATATAAATAAATTAAATACAGAAAAATCACATTTTCTCCTCTCATGTCTTTATTGACATATGAGTGAAGTCACATAAAAATTTCAAGTTCATTTGAGTTCAATTTAGTGAGTTATGAAATTATTAGGCTTAAAGGGCAAAATGGTAATTAAAATTTTAATCCTTAATTAAGACTTTAGGTTTAATAAAAAAATTAACAAGTAAAATATTTGATCCTAATCTGATTTGGATGATTAAAATTTAATAATTAAAGGGTAGAAACCCATTAAGCAATTTAAAATGATTAAACTTTAATTAAATAATTAATTGAATTTGAAGAATAATAAATTTGGAATTATTAAAATATGGATATTATTAGGAAGAGATTTATTCTTTAATTTAAAAATCCCTAAATTAATCATCTCATTAATACTCAACTCTTAATTAAAATGATAATTCAAATTTAAAATATTAAAAGACTTAATCATTAAATTAAAGTAAATCATTAAACTCTTTCAAAAAATTTCAATTAAATTAAATTAAATTAAATTAAAATTAAATTGAATTAAATTAAATTAAATTAATTAAATAAATTAAATTAAATTAAATAAATTAAATTAAATTAAATTAAATTAAATTAAAATTAAATTAAATTAAATTAAGAAATTAAATCAAATAAATTGAATCGAATTAAATTAAATCAAATCAAACTAAATTAAACTCGAATTAAATTAAATTAAAATAAATTAAATTAAATTAAATTGAATTAAATAACCTCACTTAAGACATGAAGAAATAAATCTAAAATAACTTGAACACTATTCCAAACTTAAATCATTAATTTGAACTTAAATTTGAATCACAAATCATTAAATATCATTTTGCCTTTAGGAGCTTTAGTTATCATAACTCCTAAATGAACATTAAAATGAAATGTTACTTCACTTATAGGACATTCAAATGTCCTAGTTCACTCGAGCAAGTTAACAAAACTTGAAAACCTCTGACGATCGATTCATTTACACAATTAAATTCATTCGGACTTCAAACAATCCTAGAAATATCGAAAAGATGTTTAAGATTCTTCTTAAGCACTTCCTCAATATGATAGGATATTTACAAGAACAATCGAACTTAATTATTCTTCGATGAAGAAAATCGTCTTCAAACCAAAAACACAAAGAACCTAGACGTCATAGGAAACGACTAGCTATAGGATTAGGAATTTGGTAGAAAACCATAAACCTTTCCCTTAGCTTTTACCTAGGAACTTGCTTAAATATTCTAACCGTGTTTTAAGTGCAACTTGGGATGACGGGAAGACTCTCCGTGCACGCTTTTATTTTATCGCAGCTTATTTTATTGCAAATGCACTTTATTTTTCTTGCATGATAAACAACAGCTTGCATGAAAACCGACACCTTTAGGACGTAAAACCAAAACCGAAACCCAAAATTAAAATAAAAGACACTACAAGATAAAATTCACCTCCACAACATTTCAAAATATAAGACAACTCAAAATTTAATCACAAACAGATCACAAAACTACAATTACAACTAAATTAAAACGTCTTGTTGGACGTGTTGCTAACGGGATTTCCCACGGTCTAAATGAAAGTGTGGAACTCATTCAGTTGAGTTTAGCAAATTCATCTCGGACTAAGTGAATCCGATAAAAATAATGGTGCCGGAAGGATGGAACCGTGGATCTTAACCGGTGTCGTTATAATCAACTTTAAGATTTGTTTTAATTAAAACACAAAAAACACTTGGAAATTAAGACTTCTCTAAACCGAACACTTCTCTCATCTCTCGATTTATGATTTCTAAAACTAAACCTCTCGCAACAACAAGGAGCTCGGAGCATGGTGGGCAAAGACGGCCATCGTCGTCAAGCAAAACTTGAACCTACATCAACAAAACTTTCTTAGAATTAAATAACAAAGCCATAGGACTTCGAGGTAGTTTGCCTAGTGCAACATAAATCCTCAACTCTTCGTTAGGCATTTGCATTGCAAATTAAGCCCTAACCGGTCTTAGGATTCCGAGGTAGTTGTCCCAGTACGACATAAACCCTCATATCTTCTGTGCAATTTGTATGATTCTATCATATAAATATAAGCCCCAATTAACTAAATCGGCAAGATTAAAACATTAAATAAACATTAGGACTTTCCTAAATCCAAGCCAAACAATAGGATAATCGGGAGATTACCGAAGTCCGCTCGAATCCGTGATCTCTCCTACTTTTCTTCCTTTGAATTCCCAAAATAAAAATGTTCCAAATTTGATCCATTCCCTATTGAAATTCCAAAATTCAACCCTCGAAAACTTAAACTTTGAAATTCTCGAGAGCGAATTATCGATTATTATCGAGAGTTTTCTTAGGTGATTCCCATCACTTAAGATGTAATTAACTATAGGGCTTGCCCTTATAGGGAACTTTAAGAACCCGGTAATATAAACCCCGTTTAATAGTTTCATATTAAGCAGGGAAATTTGTCGGCTTATAAAATTGGTTCGCAGTACCAAACGGATGTCACAAACCTTTCTAGTTTATTTAATCGAGCCCCATTATCAAGCAAAGTGTGTCTATTCTTCGGGATAGATACACGGTTTGTGGTGCGGCGCTCGTTTATATAAACTATTCGGGATGCGAGATCAGTTTGATTTCATATCTTAAAATTTTCAAATTTAAAATTATTTTCAAAATCAGATACTACTTTTCAAATTATTTATTTAAATTAAATTAAAATTCGCCGACAATTTCTGTAGGCGACTCCCTTTTCAAAATACAACACTCAAACCTAAAAATATGCCGACAACCCCCACTGGTCTAGTCGTCTCTGCACCTACCCCGGCTCCCGCCAAACTGAAGGGGAAGGAAGTTCAAATTTGTAACGAGCATGTTACCGTGGAGGGTACAGATTTCCGTGCAAGACCTTCTGTTTTGAAATTGGGTCCAGCTCAAGGGTTCCACCCCTAACACGGACTCGGAGGAGAAACAGATGCGGGGAAGATTGCCGGGAAGGCCGGAGCCTGTTGAAGTCGCTTTCTTAGAAGAAATCCCGAGTACACACCACTACCTGAATACATACCATTGCCTGAATATACACCCCTTTTGGAAGGAAGTAGATTCCATCCCCTTTCCGCCGCAGCTGACGAGGAAAATGTCCGCAGGATTGCCTCTACATTACCTCGGCCCGCATACTATAGCGACAACAGAAAGAAAAGGGCAAGGATTACACCATTTGCCCGACTACAGACTGTGATTGAAAAGTTAGCAAAGAAAGAAAAATGCCCTGTATCAGAAATTTTAAGAAGGATAGGGCGGGTGCCGCCAAATCCCGTCTTGGGCCACGAGTAGAACTCCGCTATCGCTGCAGACAGGGCCAAATAAGAAGATGAAGGCTAGTCCACTCGTTGTTGTTTCGGGTTTACAGATCGGGGAGGATACCACCTTCCAGACATTCGGCCGACGAGACCATCCGGTCCTAGGCCTTCTATCGCTAGAAGGATGGTATGGCGTCCCACTACCGGCCAATTAAGACCGAAACAACAACCGGAAAAGGAAAGTCTCGTCGGGAGACTTGGAGTCCGAAGAAAGCGCTACCGCGAGTAAAGGGGACTCATGAGAAAGAAACCCGACAATTATCACATGACAACCGCAAGGATGTACGAAAAGACCACCGGAAGATGCTATGGAAAAGCTAAGAGCCGATATTCGGCGACTAGCAAGGGAAAGAGAAGAGAAATTCGGAGATGAAGTTGACTCGTCGAGTTCATGGATGATGAATATGCGAGAAATTAACATGGTTAAAACGCGAGCTTCGTCGGCTTCACAAGGTGCTCTCGCGGCGCGCAGAAGAGAGGAGCCGAAGTAATGAGAAGGCGGCTTCAAGAGAAAGATGATACGATCGCCCAAATGGCAAAAAGGATGGAAGAGATGGTCGTAGCCTAGCCACTCTCCGAGTCGAGTTCAACCCCAAAGAGAAACACCCCGAAAGTTATTCACATTGTAGACGGAGGAAAGGAGATTACATCCGTCAACGGGGATGATCGATTAAAGAAGGATACAACACAAAGCGTGATTCGGAAAAGGATATCAAGAGCATAGTGGAACGAGCAGAGTGCGAGAAGCCTTGGCACAATCAACGAGCGGGACATCCATTCGGACGGGTAGACCTTACCCCGAAGAATTCGACGCTGTCCAATATCCGAAAGGCTTTGTACCACCTCTGTTCAAGACCTTTGATGGAACCGGAAACCCTCGGCGGCATGTTGCACATTTTCGTGCCAGTTGTTGCAATGCCCGCGGAAGTGATGCTTTACTCTTCCGACAATTTGTCGACGACTCGTCGGGGATTGCCTTTGATTGGTATGCGGAATTACCAAACGGTTCGGTGAAGACATTTTCGGAATTAGAGAACCTCTTCATCAAGCGATTTGTCGGAGCTCGACACCACATCACTATAGGTGATTTAGTGGTAGAGAAGCGAAGCGAACGAAACCTTGGTGGACTACATACTTCGATGGAGGAATCTAAGTATGAAGTGTGAGCTACAGCCTACAAGAACAACATGCGATCGACATTTTACTAAAAAGCATCCATGGCCCGATAAGCACTTCTCCTCAAGGGATTTACTATTAAGACTTTCGAGAAGTTGTTAAGCAAGGCCGGAAGCTTGCAAGAGGAGGCAAAGCAATTAAGTTTCACCGATAAAACAGACAAACAGAAGCCGTAAAAACTTTTGAAAAGAAGTCCGGGATCATCGCGACGATCGATAAAGGCAAGCAACCGATACAAATATCGTCGAACGGCCACAAGCAACCTCAACGAATTACCAAGAACCCCGACCCAGCTATCGGTCATCTCAACAAGTATGAACAACCGCCTCGTCCGCAACGTACTTTAAGGAACTTCTGAGCAGGGAGTATCCATTCAAGAATGAGGCAGTGCCAAAAATGTTCCGCAGTTTGATGAAGACTCCAGATTTCCAACTGCCAGAGCCTAAAAGACCAGAAGAAGTCGACAAGAAAGGTGATCCCAACTTTTGCCCTTACCACCGGATGCTTGGACACAAGATAGAAGATTGTATTACCTTCAAAAGTTGGCTCAACGACAATCTTCGGAAAGGGAATATAACGATCCCGAAGGAGTACATGAAGGAACCCCAGAAAGGAGGTTCCGTCAATGTTATCTCGACGGATTTCATTGTTCCGATAGATCCCTATGCGACAGAAGATGGATGGACTACCGCTTGGACAAAGTCTTCAAAGAAGATTTTAGATCGCATCCAAACCACTTCGGTGCGAGCCTCAATTCAGAGTTCGAAACCTGTCAAGTCGGCGCTATCACTTGCGATAGAAGAACAACCTCAACAAGAGACAATTGAAGAAAAGAAGAAAATTGACGAAGAAAAGAAGACCGAGGCTCTTAAGGCTAGACTAGGGGCAGCTTATCCTAGGATAGTTGTTTCTGATTCGGGGGAGAAATCCCTCGAACCTCTGACTCTGTATGATTATTTGCTCACTCCGGTGGGATCTTATAATGATGAGGGTTATGGCGTTGGCTACGTTTTGACTATTTCTAACGATTACGTAACTAGCGACAATCAACCTAATCCGGACGTCGATTCCGATACAAATAACAATTCTCAAATCATACACAATCTCGACGATCATAATGATGAAGAAGACATCCACCAAGGAGGCTACGAGAGTTCAACAAGCAACGAATCTATTTGCGAGTTTCGAGGAGCTCCAGTCACAATAGAGTTAGAGCCTTTAGACTCCGAAGCTAATCCTGAAGAACTTGTCATTCCAATTCAGAAGGAGACACCAGCAAACTCAATGCTAAATTCAGAAGAAATCACAGAAGTCAACTTAAGAAGTGGAAGAGTTCTACCTCCGAGAATGGGTCCAAAGGACAAAGGAAAGCAGGTGGTTGTTCAGGAAGAACCAACCCCGACAGAAGAAATACCCATTCGGGAAGAAAACGAGGCACATGAAAACAAAGTGGACTACAACGTGCTAGCCCATCTTAGGAAACTACCAGCCAAACTGAGCATCTACGACGCTCTCATCTTATCAAAGGAGATGAGAGAAGCTCTGATCAAGGCCTTACTTGATCCAGAAATTTGCTTAGCTCAAATGACTAGAGATTCCTTAGATGAGGTTTGCTCGTTAAAGGAACAACGAGGTGTCACCTTCACGGACAATGACCTACTACTTGGGACGGCGGACCACAACCGATCGTTGTACATTTCGAGTTACAATTGGGAAGTTTACACTCTCCGAGTATTGGTGGATCCAGGAGCATCAATCAATATAATGAATCTTCGAACGCTAGCATACTTGGAAATTGATGCTCGCGAGCTCGAAGCGGACAAAATGTTATTAAGAGGATTCAACCAGAAAGGAGAAAGAGCCCTCGGCTCAATAACACTGCTAATGAGGACCGGTGACTTAGCAAAGACAACCGCGAAATTTCACATAATTGATTCGAAACGTCATTCAACGCTCTACTTGGGCCGACCATGGATACATGAAAACCGGATGGTACCATCATCTCTACATCAATGCATCAAATACTACGATGGAGGGGAACGAGTACATCAAAGGTGACTTACAACCGTTCTCCGTACATGAAATTGGAATCCATGAAGATGCGACTTATTATGCACCTCCGAAGAAAACAATCTTCTCCGGAGATACCATAACAAATGAAGCAAAGGAAATTTGGGACGACGAAGAACTTGAAATTCTAGTCCAACGATCACTCACCACTCCCTTACGGCGAGATGGTGAAGGTTTCTCCATAACTCGCATCCGAGGTCGAGGCCGGGGACGAGGTCGTGGCAGAGACGTTAGGACAGTTGGACAGAGGAAACCAACCATCAATGTTGATTGGGAAGATAGTTCTGAAGAAGAAAAAGAAATCAAACAAGAAGTAGCGACAATAAGTCGGAAGAAGCCACAACTCAGAATCCCTCTCGAAGATGAAAGAAACGAAGAATATAAATCGATGTACGAGAAGATTAACCACTATGTACATACTATGACCCTGACCCCGATCCATTCTAATAAGATCGAGGGTATGGTGGTCAAAGAGGTACGTAGCGGCGGTGCAAAGCCAATCAAATTCTACCGTGGTGCTCCTTCCTCCAAAACTGAAAATAATGTACAATTTGAAGATGCTACTTCATCAGAATTAATGGAATTACCTTTTGAGTGGTACTCTCCTTGTGTGCAAAATTTAATTCAGCGTGGTTTCTTACCTCGACAATGGATAAAAGGTCAATCACAACATTTTGAAAATTTATGGAATAACTCCGGTCGTCCACCCAATTCAAGGCATGGTCTCGGATTCGGCACAGTAGGATCAGTTGACGATACTGAATTTTGCTTAATTGTCACTTGCGAGTATAATGAAAACTGCATGGAAGCTACAGAAGAACTTGAAGATTTACAAATTGGAAACGCTCCACCAGAGTTCGAAGAAGAGATCAAATCTACAATAGATGAGCTAACGGAAGTTAACTTAGGTACTAGCGAAGAACCTAAACCTACCTTTGTTAGCTCCTTACTCAATAAAGAAGACTCTGAAGAAATAATTAAGTTATTAATGGAATTTAAAGACTGTTTTACTTGGAGCTACGATGAGATGCCAGGTTTAGCTCCAGAGGTCGCAGTCCATAAGCTAGGAGTGGATCCTGCTTCTGTTCCAGTCAGACAAGGTCCCAGAAGAATGCGTCTAGAAATCGAACAACAAGTCATAGCTGAGGTTAAAAAGCTAATAGACGCTAAATTTATCCGTGAAGAACAATACCCGACTTGGTTAGCCAATGTGGTACCAGTTAGGAAGAAGAATGGTCAGATCAGAATTTGTGTGGATTTCAGAGATTTAAACAAGGCATGTCCAAAAGATGAATTCCCTCTACCGATCCCGAATTAATGATTGACATTGCTTCGACACATGAAATATTTTCATTCATGGATGGATCTTCGTGATACAACCGGATAAAAATGGCTCCGGAAGATGAAAAACTTACAAGCATTCGTAACGCCGATCGGAGTATATTGCTACACGAGTGATGCCATTCGGATCGAAGAACGCAGGAGTAACCTACCAAAGAGCAATGACAAGAATTTTTGATGATCTCATCCACAATCAAGTCGAATGCTACGTGGATGATGTGGTCATCAAAAGCAAAGTAAAGGAAAACCACCTGTATGATTTGAGAATTGTTTTCGAACGATTAAGACAATTTAACCTTAAGATGAACCCCTTAAAATGCGCCTTCGGCGTCACCTCCGGGAAATTCTTAGGATTCGTTGTCCGGCATCGTGGAATTGAAATCGACCCGGAAAAGATTAAAGCTATCTTAGAAATGCCGCCTCCCAAAACCTTAAAACAATTACGATCTTTTCAAGGGAAGTTGGCATATCTTCGACGCTTTATCTCAAACTTGTCAGGTAGGTGTCAGCCTTTCTCGACATTAGTTAAAAAGGACGCCAAATTTATTTGGGAAGAGAAATGCTAGAGGGCCTTCGAGGACATTAAGCAATATTTAATGACACCTCCTGTCTTAGCAGCCCCAGTCTCGGGTAGACCGGCGATACTTTATACCGCGGCTTTAGACGACTCTCTCGAGCCCTGTTAGCCTGTGTCAATGATGAGGGTAAAGAAAATGCCCTTTACTACCTAAGTCGTCGTTTACTTCCGACGGAAATAAGGTATCCCGCAATTGAAAAGCACTGTTTAGCCCTGATCTTCGCCGCTCAAAATCTCAGGCACTACATGCTTTCTCATAAGGTCAACCTGAACTCGAAATTTAATCCATTGCAATACTTGATGATCCGTCCAACGCTTTCCGGCAGACTTGCCAGATGGTCAATAATATTATTGCAATTCGATATAACTTTCGTGCCTCTTCGTGCCGTAAAGGGACAAGTCCTAGCGGACTTCCTCGCAAGCACACCCTTTGTCGGCGAATCGCCTCTCAATGACGACTTGCCGGATGAACAAATAATGAACCTAGAAGACCACGATGATCGACGTTGGGAATTATATTTCGACGAAGCATCTTCGACGCACAAAGACGAAGAATCGCAAGTGATAGTGCCCGGTAAGGCGGGGATCGGACTAATCTTTATAACACCGGAGCGGGGGATGTTAAGATACTCCTACCACTTGACGAGCCGTGTACAAATAACGAAGCGAATACGAAGCCCTCATAACGAGACTGGAATTAACTATTCAAATGGGTATAACGAGACATTAACATCTGCGGGGATTCGTAGTTAATCATTCAACGGATCGCGGACGGTACGAGAATTTTAAAACTAAGACTCGAGCAATACTTCCGGTATGCCATACGGCTGTTGGAACGATTCCGAATGTGACAATCTACAAAATTCCCGAAAGAAAAAGCTTTAGCGGATGCGTTAGCCGTCTCGCAAAAGAATTTGCTCGCTTACAAGATGAATCGGTGGAAGTGTCGGTTCACGGACGTCGAGTCCTATCACGGCTCGACATAGACACAATACACAAATCGGAAAAAGGAGAAGAATCGGTTTCAACGGTGACGGAAAACACGAAGATTGGCGACGACCATTGATGAGACTACACCGCAAGCAGGAAAACTACCAGACGATAGGTTGTTAGCCCATTAGATCAAGAAAAGAACTCTGTCATACGCATTAATAAACAATACAATATATAGAAGGTCTTTTGATCAAATGTGGCTAAGATACCTAAGCGGGTCCGAGGCCCGTGAAATTGTTAAAGAGGTGCATTCAGGACTCTGTGGCGCTCACCAGTCGGGTCCAAAGATGAAAATGAAAATTAAAAGACTATGGTACTACCGGCCCTCGATGATGACCGATCGCATGAAAATCGCCAAGAATCGTCACCGGTGCCAAGTGCACGGAGTGGTTCTACACCAACCTCCAAATGTGCTACATCCGACAATTGCGTCGTGGCCATTTGAATGTTGGGGCACGGATATAGTGGGTCCAATAGAACCACCATCTTCAAAAGGACATCGCTTCATTCTTGCGGCTACAGATTACTTTTCCAAGTGGGCAGAGGCGGTTCCACTCAGAGAAGTGAAAGCACACCACGTGCTACAGTTTTTCAAGAACCAAGTTGTCTACTGTTTTGGAGTGCCGCGCAGGATCATCTCAGATAATGGGTCGGCATTCCGAAGCACGCAAATCAACAACTTTGTCAAGAGACACGGAATCGGCGGCGGTACTCAACAATTTACTACCCAAGAGCAAACGGCTCAGCTGAGGCTTTTAATAAAACTCTCGTTCAAATTTTAAAGAAGACTTTGGACGATAATAAGAGAAATTGGCACGAGAAATTGTTAGAAGCCTTATGGGCCTATCGGACAACCTTCGTAACTCCTACTCGAAGCTACACCTTACGCTCCGGTGTATGGGTCCGAGGCGAGTGTTACCTTTAGAGGTCCAGCTTCCTTCACTCGGGATTGCGATTGCAAACAAAATCACGACGAAGAGAATGCCAAATTACAAATAGAAGAATTAGAAAGCCCGGAAGAGAAAAGACTTGCGGCGCGAGCGAGAATTTAGAACTATACCAAGCTAAAATGGTTCGAGCCCATGACGGATCGGTCCGTCCAAGAACCTTTAAAGTTGGTGACTTAGTTCTCGTTCTCAAAGACCTATTCTTGCACACCGCAAGATAGGAGGAAAATTTGAACCCACTTGGGAGGGACCGTTTGTGGTTGAGGCGATCTACTCGGGAGGGTCCTACCGGCTAGTGAACCGCCAAGGAGAACGACATATGCTTCCGATCAATGGACGATACTTGAAAAAGTATTACGCTACCTGATGTTTCGAAAGAATGAATTTTTCATCCCTAGAAGCACGGGTGAAGTAATTACTTATGACTGGATCCGAACCCAAAAATAATAAAAATGTGCTAAAATAAATAAAATCATGATGATAAAGTTTTCCTTGTTTTCTTTCCCAAATCAAAATCTCTTTCCTGATCTTTTCCCACTTCATTCCTATTAAATTTAAAAATACAAGAAATAATAATAAAAAAAAAACTGTCTTTAATAAACATTTTCTATGTTCTTGTTCTTAGTACAACCCTTGATCCTTTTCCTTGTCTTTTCGTAGGGAAATGTCGAACGGGCGGTTGGTCCTGAACTTTAGAAATGGCGTAAGCCTTGCACTAGACGAAAAGAGGGTGAAAGATGGAGCGATAATAGAGATTGACTCAGACTTCGCACCGGCGGGCCCGCAATACGAGGAAAGTGACCGGGTCCCGATTGACCGAGAGGAACCGCCCGATCGGACGATAATGAAAGTGGGTGGCCCAAGCCACCAATCCAGCGACGAGGAAAAGAAAAACAGACATCGAAGAAGACAAGAGAATCAAGTACGTAGTCGCTACGACGAGAGGGCGAGGCTTGTCGGCGCCGCACCCACGAAACTCGGGAAATACGAAGAGCTACTCTCACAACGAACTCAACGAAGAAATAAAAATCGCCGTATCCGCAAGATGTTAACTAAAGTAGCAGCGGACCAGCGCGACGAGACGATTGCTTCTTGCCGGTACATACACTTCGAGGACGCCGATTCAGCGGGAACACCGAAGAAAGGAGACCGGCTCCGAAGATAACGGAAGAGACCGGGGAAATCTCAAGAAGAACGGAAGAAAGAAGGCTACTACGCCACCGGATAAAGTCACCGGTAATGCATGACCTTGTTGCGAAGCAACCCCGGAGGATGTCCCGACGGACATCATCCCCGAGGAGCCGAGGTATGCGGGAGAACGTGAAGGGATTGAGCCATATATCCCACGATGCGTCACCGAGCCTCGCCATTTGCAAATTATCCCAGAATACGAGCTAGAAAGAATACAGAATGTCGAGAAGAAAACTTTTGAATACTTCGAGAGAATTAGAGGCAGGAGGATCAATATACTTGAAGGCCTCGAGCAACATACAGACGTGTTTTCAGAATACGAACAACAACAAATCGTGGACTGCATCCGGGATTTGAAGAGGATGGGCCGAGCGGGCCGCCTAAGAGAAAACACTTACTCAGAACCCCGGAGATGGATGCCGGGGAAGGGGAGAATTACAATACAATGTGGATCGTTGCTACAACTTCGCGGAAGACGGAAGGGAAACCCACCGGGGATACTCCGTCATGGCCGGAGTGGATCCAATGCCATTAGTCATTAAAAGGATGGTAAAAAGAATGATAACATGGAGGGTGCGTCGGCAGATTGCATACCCAACGGTTGCATCATTAACATTTACAAGAAGGGTGAGCTGCATACCCCCGCACATAGATCACCACGACTTTGTCGGACCTTTACGCACGGTTTCTTTTACGAACGAGTGTAATATCATGTTCGGATGCGACCTCCGGATAGCGAGGCCCGGGTGAGTTCCGAGGGTCGGTAAAGATACCATTACCGGTAGGTTCCGTCATGATACTAAAGGGCAACGGAGCGAGATGTCGCTAAACATTGCATACGGGAGTACCACCGAAGCGGATCTCGATTACTTTCGAAGGATGGATGACAGGAAAGCACCTTACCACTTCCAGCCAGACCCGGAGCTAGAGAGTCTCCGGCCTTACGAGCTGTGAGTTACATGGAAAATTTCACACCTTCAACGTACATCCATACGGCATCCTTGCCAAGGATGGCTTGAAAGGTGATGTTATTGACCATGTACCTCACTATTCAGACATGGATTTTTGACAGATACCTTTTTGGATGGATCGGCAAAGATCATACATAATCCTTTTTGAGTCTATATGGATTGTATGAGATGTATTCCAGATCGACTTGTATGATGTATCTTCAACATGATTGGAATGAAAGTGACCATGTCACATTTTTGGCCTTCACCTCTTTTGTGCAAGTTGACTAGGAAACGCCATTAAAGTTAAATGAACTTCGAACAAAGAACATAAAAGAAACAAAAAGAATAAAAGAAAACTTTCCTTAAAAATCTAAAAAATGATAAACTCCAAATTCACGATAAAATAAAATTTGAATCGTTAAAAGACAAACAAAATGACCACAAATTTTAAATCAAAATTCAAATTCAACCTTTCAAATCTCAAATCAAATCTCAATCAAATTCAAATTCAACCTTTCAAATCTCAAATCAAATCTCAATCAAATTCAAATTCAACCTTTCAAATCTCAAATCAAATCTCAATCAAATTCATATTCGACTTTTCAGATTTCAAATCAAACCTCAATCAAATTTAAACTCAACTTTCCAAATCTGAAATCCAATTCCGTTCTACTCTCTCCTTTGTCTGGGATGGAAGCGGTCGATTCCATTGACATGGAGCCACGAGCTTTTCGATTCGGATCTAGTGGCAAGGAATTGTATCCAATCCAAGCCAGCAACTTTCGATCAACTCTTTTGAATGGGATATGTAGCACCTACATATTCCCTCCTAATCTATTTCTTTCCATGAAAGTCTTTTACAACTTTCATGAAATTCTCAAAACACCAAAATTCCATACTTTTCAAATCAACACTACAAATCTTTGCAATATCAATTACCATCAAAATTAAACCTTTTGGGTTGAGGATTTTACATCCGAGACTGCATTGCTTTAGGATTCTTTCCCTATTGCAATGAAATACATCAAAATCAAACCTTTGGGGTTGAGGATTTTACATCAGAGACTGCATTGCTTTAGGATTCTTTCCCTATCGCAATGAAATACATCAAAATCAAACCTTTGGGGTTGAGGATTTTACATCCGAGACTGCATTGCTTTAGGATTCTTTCCCTATTGCAATGAAATACATCAAAATCAAACTTTGGGGTTGAGGATTTTACATCCGAGACTGCATTGCTTTAGGATTCTTTCCCTATTGCAATGAAATACATCAAAATCAAACCTTTGGGGTTGAGGATTTTACATCCGAGATTGCATTGCTTTAGGATTCTTTCCCTATTGCAATGAAATACATCAAAATCAAACCTTTGGGGTTGAGGATTTTACATCCGAGACTGCATTGCTTTAGGATTCTTTCCCTATTGCAATGAAATACATCAAAATCAAACCTTTGGGGTTGAGATTTTACATCCGAGACTGCATTGCTTTAGGATTCTTTCCTTATTGCAATGAAATACATCAAAATCAAACCTTTGGGGTTGAGGATTTTACATCCGAGACTGCATTGCTTTAGGATTCTTTCCCTATTGCAATGAAATACATCAAAATCAAACATTTGGGGTTGAGGATTTTACATCCGAGATCGCATTGCTTTAGGATTCTTTCCCTATCGCAATGAAATACATCAAAATCAAACCTTTGGTGTTGAGGATTTTACATCCGAGATCGCATTGCTTTAGGATTCTTTCCCTATTGCAATGAAATACATCAAAATCAAATTCTTGGGGTTGAGGATTTTACATCCGAGACTGCATTGCTTTAGGATTCTTTCCCTATCGCAATGAAATACATCAAAATCAAACTCTTGAGGTTAAGGATTTTACATCTAATACCACATTGCTCTGAGATCTCTCCTCATTGTAATGATTCAATCTAATCAATTCAATTTTCTTTTGAGGTTGAAGATGTTACATCTAAAACCACAAAATTTCAATTTTCATTTCAAATCAAATCCCTTCAAATTAATCTTAACAAAACTTCAATCTAAATTGAAACTCAACTTAGAATCTGAACTTACACATCAAAACTTAAACTGAAACAACTGAAATCTAAATCGAAATTCCCCCAAATCATGTGATTTGGGATTCACCTCCTTTTCCTTTCCCCAGCGAGAGTTCAGGAATCTCCAGTCCCAAAGATATACTTGACACTCCCCAACGGGAATTCTTCTACTTCGTCCTAAGTTTGTCACTTGGACATCTGTGTTTGTTTTGTTGGTCTTTTCAGTCAACGCCAATACGCGCGGTGTGCTTGGTTAGTACACCACACCTATTGGAGGTCCATTTGTTAACCTCATTTTTGATGAGGTCTTCTCTTCTTCTCTTTAGTACTTAGGATCTAGCCTTAGGCTTTTCCTTTGACTATCTTAGAGGACTAGAAATGGGACCCACCACTTAGAAATTCAAACCACTTCTTAACTCCCTGCAAACCCCACAATTTCTGATTGTAGACCCCTAATCACCTAGAGGGTTGAAATCAAATGTGGAAGTTTAAAGGACGAGTTCCTATGGGACTCTTTGGCCTTAGGACTACCCTGGGTGGCCTCGGTGCAGTGAAGGGGCTGACTTACACACACACTACACCTATACACTATATTTTCACACACACCTCCTAAAACCACACCCATACCCAATTTGACCTCCCGACTCATGAAGGTGATTCACATGGATGGTCCTTAACCCCTAAGCCCTTGCGCCAGAGGGTTAGGAACAACATAGTGGGTGCCTCAAATGAGTCCCTTCATGGCTCATGTGGGCTTGATATGGCTTCATGGCTCAACCAAAATGATTTCATTCCACTTACATTCACCCAAGCTTCAATTTTCCAAATCTTCAATTTTTTGACCCAGGGACCCTACACCCGCCTGACTACCCAAAACCCTTGAAATTACCCAAATTTTCTAAAATCTCCAAATCACCCAAAAAATCCTCAAGACCAATCCCAAACATTCCCACATCACTCAAATTGATCATTCATAGCCAAAAATACCAAAAATTCCAAAAATACCTCCCAATACCCTCCAAATACCCAAAATGCCCCTCTTAGCCAAAAAATCCAAAAATTTAGCAAATTCCCATAAAATTCCAGAAAATCCCAAATATTCCCAATTTCATTTTGTTCAACTACACCATGGGCCAATTTTGTCAATTTACCCCACTTTTATCAAAATCCCCAATTTGACCCATTTTAACCCAAAGTGAACCCAATGTCAAACCAAACCTACCTAATTGACCCAAATTCTGGTCTAATTCAATTCTAAACTTCAATTCAACACTCCCAACACCAATCTAGACCAGATCCAAGTCCAATTTGATTGACATTTGAATCCAATTTCACTTTTGGCCTTAAAGCCCAATTTGGACCCATGACCCAAACTTAGTCCAAACTCACCCAATTCAACTCCAATTGACCCCAAACCTTTTATAAACCTTCCCTAACATCTCCACAAACAAAATGCTAACATGATTTGCCCAAGATTTGGACTCAAACCTCACTCAAATTCAACCCAAAGCTAAAAGGCCCAATTTTGACCTAAACCCAAACCTAACCCAAATAAGCCCAAACCCCAAAATCAAAACTCAACCAAAGCCAAAACCTCTTTGAAACACTCCCATAAACATTTTCCAACATTTATTTTACATCAATTTCAACCCTAGCCCAACATTGGCCCAAGTTAGCCCAATTTGACCTATATTGACCCATTCACCAAAGAAACCCAAATCCAACCCAATTCAAACCCAAACCACCCCAAATTTGCTTTAAATCACTCATGATACACTCTTAAATCAAACCCAACATTTATTTGGCTTGGCCCTTTGTAAAAATCTCCACCCAAAAGCCCATTTTGAAACTTAAAAGCCCACTTACATGAAACCTTCCTAAAGCCCATCTCCACCAAAATCCAAAGGGCCAAAATCAATCCAAAACCCATATGACAATTGCTCTACACCATATTTTCAATTAAATCAATCCCTAAGCTTCAAAACTCATCATGAAGCCATTCCAAATTAAGCCCCATACAAATTCCCATCAAAATGACAAAATTTTCCTAAACCCATTTCCATGAAATTGACTTAGCTTTTCCCCAAGCCAAAGACAAGCCATGAAGCCACATGCAAGCCATGGACAAGTCACATGAAATCATGGGAGGTTTGACATGTGATCAAGCCATTAATGGCAAAAGGAGGAGCCTCTTTTAAGCCCCCTTAAAATGGTTTTAACCCTTTTAATGCTTCACCTTAATCCATGATTAATCAAAATATTCATGGATGGTGACCTCTCTACCCTTTTCTAGCTGATTCACCTGATCCTCCCTCAGCCCAAATCAGCCATGGAAGGGTGCACCAAACCCAAAATGAGCCTCTCCCCATACCATTTCAATCCAAACCCTTTACACATGTCCATGGCCAATTGATTGCACAAACCTCCAACCCTGACCCACCTGGACCTGAGGGTGACCCATGCTCGCCGGCCGACCGCACAGGTCACCGGAAAACACCATGGCCGAGACCTTGGGAGGAGCCAAACTTTGGAATTCCACCTTCGCTGAGTTGCCCCATGCCCAATGGCCACCATGGCCGTTCTTCCCTCGACCTAAGCAGTCGATCCCAAGCCCTAACTCCTCTCGGGAGGCCCTCCACCCTCTCCTATTTAAACCTCACCCCCTCTCGGCCATGAGAGGTGCTGAACCAAACCTTAAGGAAACTCTGCCAAAATCATTCCAGATCACTCTCCACACATAGAGCACTTGATTCCCACTGGATTCCAGCCCCAATTCCCTCCAGCTGAGCTCAATTTTGAGTTCAAACTTCAGAGACAAAAACCAGGACACTTCTTCACGATGGATCAATCTTCAAATTGATCGGTCCTACACCTTCACCGGACCAAGAGGAGAAGTTTCCCACCGAAAGCCCCATCTCCAGGGCCACCCGGTTGTTCCAGCCTCCAAGCTTTGTGATCGGCTGTGGTCACTTTCATAGCTAGAGCAATTCACCGAGCCAAGGGACTTCATCCGGAGCTTGCTTGGACCCAATCGAAGGTGACACAACTCTCGGATCGAAGCTTCACTTCTCCGAGCAAAGGTATGGACTCACTCTTCTTCCCGAGCTTACGGAGATTCTCCATTTAATTTGAGTCAATTTAAATACATGTTTACCGTATGGATGTGTTCGTCTCCTCAAGACGAATCCATAGAGCGTAAGAACACGAAAATCCGTTGAGAATCGAGTTGTTGAGACATTTGTTGATTATCTTACTCGAATTTTACTGTTTGAATTTGGTAGGATTCTCTTGATTATGAATTTAGTTTGGTTGAGCCCTTTTTCATGTTGATTTCTTTCCTTTTTCATCTTGATTGTTGTTTCGATTGCTTTTGATCCTATGATCCTCTAGAGCTAGTTTTGTTTCTAATCAAGTTGCTTATCATTGTATATATTAAGTTGGTTTCGTAAACTTGCTGAGTCTTTCTAAGCTTTCATTTAGAGTTTATTTATTTATTTTTTAATGTTGTCGTATTTATGGTTCTTTTGATCTCTGATGAGTTTTATCACGCTCTCAGACGGGGATTTTTATTCGGTCCGGACCGCGTACGCAGCGCTGCGTCCGGTAGCCAATAAAAATGCGCCACGTGGATTTCTGGACCCCACCATGGCACGTTTGAAAAAAAAGTCTTTTTATCTCCATTCTGCCGACCCGACCCGACCCGGCCTGAAATTTGCCGAAATTTTTGCCGCTTTATTTCCCCGCCAAATCATAAAGGCATTTTTTGTCTCCATTATCTTTAGGATTCCGACATTTAGGGTTTTTGTCTGACCTACCTTGTCGGGGAGCTGCGGAGCAGAAATTTGATTTTTGATTTTAACCTAAAGCTAAAGAATGCTACCGTTTGCAGAAAAAACTACCGATCAAGTCGACAATGAGTTCGAATCTCAAAATATATTGGACGAACAAGATTCGCAGCTTAGTTTAGCTGCGATAGAAGAAATCCCTCAGGTTGGTAAATTTAGTTGTATGCAATGTTTTATTGTTGTTTCACTGTTTTTAAGTTTTATTAAGGTAGTATGCCTGTAGATTCAGAAGAACAAAGTCAAGTGATCTTTCTTAAAGAGCCATGATATTTTTTTGGTATTATTATGGTTGTATTCAGGTAGTTTCAGGAAAGTATATATGCCAAAGTTTTCTTTCAGCGGTACGTGGTGATATTTTGGTAGTTTTGTCGTGGTATTCTGATAGTTTCTTAAGAGTAACTTAAGTTGGCTTCCGATTTTGGCAATTTAAAGGTAGTATTCTAGTAGTTTGGTGGAGGGTGCGTTTCTTTGTTATTATATTTATTAAAACGCTGGATTAGTACCCTCAAACTACCTAAATAAAACTTAATAAAATTTGTTCTATTTACTGTTTTATTACGGTAGTATGCCCGTAGTTTCAATAGAGTAACGTCAAGTTTTCTTTCATATTGGGACATGATGGTATTATGGTAATATTATGGGTGTATCGAGGTAGTTTGAGAAAAGTATATTTGTTAATTTTTTTTTAGCGTTACGTGGTGTTAATTTGGGAATTTTGTGGTGGTATTAAGGCGGTTTCTTAAGAGTAACTTTGCTTCGATTTATTTGTGGTTTTATTTAGGTAATTTGAAGGCGATTACTCTACTAGTTTGGGTGTATTATTCGTGATAAAACCTGAAAAACACCAATGCTTTTATAGTTATTATTATGGTGTTACTGTGGTGCTATCATGATATTATTTTTGTATTATTGGTTGTTAAGTATAGTGATACCGACATTCAAATCTATTTTCAATTGCAGATACTCGAGAGAGACAGTGCTTCCAATGATCACAGTGCTTCCAATGATCACAGCGCTTCCAATGATCCACTTGTAAACATGTTGCTTCAAGTTGTTATCAATAATGAGAAGGAGGCACATGAAAAATATTGTGCCTATGCACACATTGTTGGATTTCATTGTGCGAAAGGACCACATTGGTTATTGGCGAATTCAAGGAGGATCAAGACAAGGGAGTTTGTTTGTGGTAAGGCTGGTATGAAGAGAGAATTGAAGGACAATGTATCGGTGAGGTACAAGCGAGCGGATACAAGGACTGGTTGTCCTGCCATGATCCGATATGCCGTTGATGTCCAGGGGAACTGGTCGGTAAAGAAATTCATAGAAAGTCATAACCATCCGTTGGCGAATGTTGGCGACACTCACCTATTGCGTTCAAGCAGAAAGATGAGTGACATCAGTGCAGATGTCCTCAGATCAATGTCAAAAGCAGGGATTAGAACCACCGATGCGTTTAGCTTCCTAGCCACGAAGTTGGTGGAGTGGAGAACCTAGACCGTACAAAGAGGGATGCATATAATCTCTTACAAGAGAGAGAAGATTACACATTGAACTTGGGGATGCTAATTCCTTACTACAACTATTCACCGCACGGCAAGCCGAGGATCCAATGTTTGCGTGGGACGTCCAAATTGATGAGTCGGGCGGTTTGTTGAATTTCTTATGGAGTGATGGGATGTCCGGACTCGATTATGATTGCTTTGGTGATGTCATAATATTTGACACAAGCTATAGATCGAATAAATACAACCTATGTTGTGCGCCGATTGTCGGTGTGAACCACCATCGGCGAGAATGTGCTTTTTGCGATTGGCTTTTGTCGGATGAAACGATCGAGTCCTTCAAGTGGTTATTCAAAGCCCTTATCCGTATAATGAATAACAAGCACCCAATCACAATATTCACTGACCAAGATCAAGCAATGAGTAGAGCAATCCAAGAGTGCTTGCCGCACACTAGACATAGATTATGTCAATGGCATATATACAAAAAATTATCTTCAAAAGTGCATTGTGGTTCGGGGAAAAACAAGATAAGTACACGATCTCTTTTTTAAATGCATGCGTAGATGTGACTCAGAAGCTGAATTCGAAGAAACTTGGGGCGAAATGATTGAGATAGGAGAACTTCAGGAAAATGTATGGTTGGATGAATTGTATAATATAAGGCATCGGTGGTCAACAGCATTCAATAAAGACATTTTCGGAATGGGGATCCTATCTACGCAGAGGAGTGAGTCGACTAATAACATCTGTCATAGTTTCGCAAGCCAACAAGCACGGTAACTCGAATGTTTTCCGGCCCTTGAACATATTGCTAAAACTTGGCGAAGAAATGAGAAGGATGAAGATTTCCGATGCGAGCAATCTGCTATTGTCCTCTGCAGTAAAATGCACCTCGTTCGAGGCAGTGTCGCTTTACTTTACACGCGGAATTTATACTCAAAGTTTGAGTCAGAGTTTCTTCATGGTTTGGGTGGACTTGCTTTGGAAGGATTTGCCAACAATGATTCAGAATTTCATATAAGAACCTTCGATAATAGAGACACAGACAAATACTGGATTGTGAAACTAGACAGAGCTAATTTGGATATCGCGTGCGATTGTAAAAAATTTGAAATGATGGGGTTACTGTGTGCTCACGCTCTAAGGGTTCTTCAGACATGATAACGTGTACAAAATTTCGAGAAACACATATTACTTCGATGGTGTACACATGCAAAAAGGGACATATACAAAAGTTTGGAATATCAACATCTTAAGGGGTCTCAAATGTTGCCAATCGTCTCAAGTGGTCTTATATATCGCACACATGTTCATAAATTAGCGTACCGTATAAGTACAAGAACGCAAGGCCATGAAGTTGCCGAGAAGTTTGTGCTAGATACACTAAACAAACTAACACTCGACGCCAATGAAATATTACATGGGAGAGAACCCCAACAAAAGGCAAAGACAACTAAGAAGAAGACCCCATGTAAAGAGAGAAATGCGAATGACCCAAGTAAAGGTGCGTCCTAAAGGGATATCTAATTCAAGATTAAAAGGATATTGGGAAAAAAATATGAAAAGAAAAAGTAAGTTTAGTTTGTTGAAATATTTTTTATTTCTAAAACTTATACTGTCTCCGTCATAAAGTGTCAAATTTTATGTAGGAACGGATAAAGATGCCGGTCCAAGTGATGCTACAGTGTTCCAAAACGAGGCAAACTGGTTTGGAACGTCGGCTCCCTTAAGTCAGGTAAATTATAATGTGGACGAGGCTATTTATTTACTATTCAATCTGTGATGTCTACAATTTTTTTATTCATATTACTCCAGAACCGCCTCCATCACAACGTGACGAGACATACACAAGCATGCTAATGAATCTGGACGATGAATTCGAATTCTAGATCGCTAAAGAATTGTTCTACCGATGCTAATGAACATATAGGATAATTTATTTGAACATAGTTTTTGATTTTATCGAATGACGTACGATTGCTTATGGTTGATTTATTGAGTTACCTTTTTTGGTCTCCTTGTGTTTTACCCTTTAAGTTGTGTTTTTTATCCCCAATTCGTTGCATCATTGTTTTAATCACAGATAATACAGTCGAAAAACCACTGGAATATTAAAAGTTTATAATGAAGGAAATAATTTTTAGATAAAATTGCAAAATTATTAAAATTTTAAAATCACAACCAGCTTATATTTAATAACATATAATACAGTCGAAAAACCACTGGAATATTACTTAGATACAACCGCGCTGAGGCATGATTGGGTAGAAAGCGGTCGTATTGGAATATTCCTTGTTTTATTCGTGGACAACGCCGGTTGTATTGGAATATTCCGCGTTTTACTCCAACTCCTCAAGACTACGACCCGAACACAACGCCGATATCATCCCAATACAACGAGAGATAACTCGCACATCGCTCTATCATCGATCTCCATTTACATTGTGAAATATCGTGGAATTTTTCGAGCTATTCGTATTCGGCAAACTCGTTTCGAAGAAACGATCCAACGTGTTCAGTCTTTTTTTGTAATTGAAAAAAATTTACATACTCACGTAATACTTAAAAGTTTATAATGAAGGAAATAATTTTTAGATAAAATTGCAAAATTATTAAAATTTTAAAATCACAACCAGCTTATATTTAATAACATATAATACAGTCGAAAAACCACTGGAATATTACTTAGATACAACCGCGATGAGGCATGATTGGGTAGAAAGCGGTTGTATTGGAATATTCCTTGTTTTATTCGTGGACAACGCCGGTTGTATTGGAATATTCCGCGTTTTACTCCAACTCCTCAGCACTACGACCCGAACACAACGCCGATATCATCCCAATACAGCAGAGATAACTCGCACATCGCTCTATCATTGATCTCCATTTACATTGTGAAATATCAGGGAATTTTTTGAGCTATTCGTATTCGGCAAACTGTTTCGAAGAAACAGTCCAACGTGTTCAGTCTTTTTTTTTGTAATTGAAAAAAATTTACATACTTACGTAATACTTAAAATATCAGGGATTTTTTCGAGTTGTATTCAGCAAACCGTTTCGAAGGATCAGTCCAACATATCCAGTCTTCTTTTGTAATTGAAACGATTTATATACTAACGTAATACTTAAAAGTTTACAATAAGGAAATAATATTTAGATAAAATTGCATAATTATCAAAATTTTATTATTACAAATCGGGTAATTCTAATACCAGATAGTACACTCTCAAAACGATGGGAATATTACTAGGATACAACCACGCTCGTTCATGATTGGAGGTAAAGCGGTTGTATTGGAATATTCCGCGCTTTACTCCAACTCGTCGGCACTACGACCGTAATACAACGGAGATATAATCTCAATACACCACAGAAAAATCGCACGTCGATTTATCATTGATCTCAGTTGGATCTTTGATATATCGGGGAATTTTTTAAGTTATATTCAGCAAACGATTTATACACTAACGCAATACTTAAAATTGGGTAATTCTAATACTAGATAGTACACTCTAAAAACGATGGTAATATTACTAGGACACAACCACGAAAGGGCATGATTAGATTAGATCAAAAGTTTACAATTTGAACCCCTGCTTACATCATATTGATAAAAAACTCATATTGAAAAACAATACATATTCATGACTCCATTTGCAAAGATCACTGCAGAATCTTCTTTCCACGAGGTCTTCACTTAGCCATCTATTATCAGCTTCCAAAGTTGGTTTTCCACATAACAAATTGTTGCAATGAATAAATGGTAGAACAGACCATTTTTTCCAACTCATTTTATGGAAGATTCTTGAAACCTTTTCTCGACACTGATGTACTTTATTCGATATCTCGTTCAAAAGATCGATCCCATGCGCGCGAGATGTATCTTCACGTAGCAACACTAACCCCGCGGTATATTTGGAAAAAAGATGCCCTTGACTTGCAGCTATCAGGAGATAATGTAAACCAATCTCAATTCTTTCTTGAATCCACATCTCCTCCTAAAATATTGAGATATTTATGCTGATGAATATTGCTTTATAATGCATATATAAAGTATAAATGAATATTGAGAATTGTATTATAAAAATGTTAAAAATATTTCTCGCTTACCAATCCAAGCAAGAAGAGAGCATTACTATTTTCGCTATCAGCACAACTCTGAAGAAATCTTAAATATCCTTGCTTGTCGTGCCAATGCATGCCCCAATCTTCAAAGACCATGTATTTTCCTACCCTTTTTGATGAAGATGTTGCATGAAATTTTTTGCACCTGTAAAGAGACCAATATTTTGATTAATTATATCATAGTTACATGATTGAAAGAGGTATGCCAAATTAGTAAAAATGATAATTCCATAATAAATTATACTCACGTTTTCCGAAAATTTCTAATATCTCTGATAGGTGATGGAGAGACAGAGATCATTTTCGACAATATTTCCTCCAAAAGGTGAGCTGGTAGTGAATAAATGCGAGGCTCCCTTGTTGTTTAGAAAATGAAGACAAAAATTATAAGGTTAATGTAGAATCGCAACAAAATAACAATGTAATATATAGCCGTTGAATTGTAGGGCGGCTTATCCAGATATCACCCAAAAGAGGAAAGCTTTCTTATAGAGTAGGCTTCTAAAAGAGGAAAGATTGCAATAAATTTAGAGTTTATTTCTAAAAGAGGAAAGATTGTATGGCGACTTATCCAGATTGTACTTCAGTATTGTTCGGAGATTAAGTATAAGAATGCTATCTCCTAATTAAAATACGAATGCAGATTAAGACTATTACATCGACGAACTGTCGCCGGTGACCATTTCGCTGCTAGTCCCCTTCTTCTTTTTTTGGTCTTCTGACTCCTTCGTATCTTCAACTGTTCTTCTCTACTCGATTAGAAAACGCAATACTCTGAAAATCTTAAAATTTAAATTTTTTAGGGCTATTAAATGCGTAGCGGGCAAAGTACTCGAGACGTTTCGTTTCCGAGTTGTATTTCCTAGGCATTGGAGCGGTATAAATGCGTAGCTTTCCTCCGGGAAAAGTACTCGAGACGTTTCGTTTCCAGTTGTATTTCGTCGGCATTGGAGCAGTATTAAGTGCGTAGCTTTCCTCGGCAGTGGAGCGTAATTTAATTTAAGAATACACTTTTTTTCTTTATTCAAATGAGTATATTTAAAAAAAAATGTATTATAAATATTTAATATAAAAAAACTCTTTTTTTGGATCTTATTCAATAACAAAGCAAGACGAGTTGGAGGAACACCGTATTCAGTGTTTTTTGATAAGATTGCATAATTATTAAAATTTTAATATGACAATCAGCTTAAATTTAATAACACATAATACACTCTAAAAACGATGGGAATATTACTTAGATACAACCGCGCTCGGCCATGATTGGAGGTAAAGCGGTTGTATTGGAATATTCCTTGTTTTATTCCTGGACAACGCCGGTTGTATTGGAATATTCCGTGTGTTCCTATAACTCGTCGGCACTACAACCCGAATACGACGCCGATATCATCCCTATACACCAGAAATAAATAGCAGTACTGTAGATGTATTGTAGTATTTTCAGAGTTCTATCTTCTGAACCATTAAAAGTCCCGTCTCTCTAATGTTTTATTTTAGTTGTATTTTTGTATTATTCTCGTTTTATTCCGGAGTTCTCGTTTTAGTTGGAGGAACACGACGAATATTTCAATACAACCGGCGTTGTCCATGAATAAAACAAGGAATATTCCAATACAACGGCTTTCTACCCAATCATGCCTCAGCGGGGTTGTATCTATGTAATATTCCGATCATTTTTAGAGTGTATTATATGTTATTAAATTTACGCTCAGCTGTATTCGGCAAAATGTTTCGAAGATACAGTCCACCGTATTCAGTGTTTTTGGTAATATATAGCATTTACATACTTACGTAACACTTAAGAGTTTATAAGAAACTAAATAATTTTTAGATAAGATTGCATAATTATTAAAATTTTAATATGACAATCATCTTAAATTTAATAACACATAATACACTCTAAAAACGATGGGAATATTACTTAGATACAACCGCGCTCGGCCATGATTGGAGGTAAAGCGGTTGTAGTGGAATATTCCTTGTTTTATTCCTGGACAACGCCGGTTGTATTGGAATATTCCTTGTTTTATTTTAGTTGTATTTTTGTATTATTCTCGTTTTATTCCGGAGTTGTGACTTGATTTGGAAGAAACTGTAATAAATACTGTAAAAATTCATCTGATACACTGTAATAAACCGCTGTTGACCTCATTTTTGATGAGGTCTTCTCTTCTTCTCTTTAGTACTTAGGATCTAGCCTTAGGCTTTTCCTTTGACTATCTTAGAGGACTAGAATTGGGATCCACCTTTTAGAAATTCAAACCACTTCTTAACTCCCTGCAAACTCCACAAACTTGACTATAGACCCCTAATCACCTAGAGGGTTGAAATCAAATGTGGAAGTTTAAAGGATGAGTTCCTATAGGACTCTTTGGCCTTAGATCGCCTCGGGTGGCCCGGTCCAGTGAAAGGGCTGACTTACACATACACTACACCTATGCACTACACTTTCACACACCTCCTAAAACACACCCTTACCTAACTTGACTTCCCGACTCATGTAGGTGATTCACATGGATGGTCCTTAACCCCTAAGCCTCGGCAAGCAGGGTTAGGAACAACATCGTGAATGCCTCAAATGAGTCCCTTCATGGCTCATGTGGGCTTGATATGGCTTCATGGCTCAACAAAAATGATTTCATTCCACTTACATCCACCCAATCTTCAATTTTCCAAATTTTCAATTTTTGACCCCGGGACCCTACACCCACCAACTCTACCAAATGCCCTTGAAACTACCCAAATTTCTCAAAAATTCCCAAATTACCCAAAATTCTCCAAAATCAATCCCAAACATTTCCACATCACTCAAATTGACCATTCCTAGCCAAAAATACCAAAAATTCCAAGAATACCCCCCAATACCTTCCAAATACCCAAAATACCCCTTTTGACCCAAAAATCCAAAAATTCAGAAAATTCCCAGAAAATTCCAGAAAATCCCAAATATTCCCAATTTCATTTTGTCCAACTACACCATGGGCCAATTTTGTCAATTTACCCCACTTTTGTCAAAACCCCCAATTTGACCCATTTTAACCCAAAGTAAACCCAATGTCAAACCAAATCTACCCAATTGATCCCAATTCTGGTCCAATTCAATTCTAAACTTCAATTCAACATCCCCAACACCAATCTAGACCAAAGACAAGCTTAATTTGATTGAAATTTGGGTCCAATTTCACTTTTGGCCTTAAAGCCCAATTTGGACCTATGACCCAAACCTAACCCAAATTCACCCAATTCAACTCCAATTAACCCCAAATCTTTTCTAAACCTTTCTTAACATCCCCATAAACAAAACACTAACATGATTTGCCCAAAACTTTGATCCAAACCCTACTCAAGTTCAACCCAAAGCTAAAAGGCCCAATTTTGACCTAAACCCAAACCTAGCCCAAATGAGCCCAAATCCCAAAATCAAAACCCAACCAAAGCCAAAACCTCTTTGAAACACTCCCATAAACATTTCCCAACATTAATTTTACATCAATTTCAACCCTAGCCCAACATTGGCCCATGCTAGCCCATTTTGGCCCACCTTAGCCTCTTTACCAAAAAGCCCATATCCAATCCAATTCAAACCCAAATCACCTCAAATTTGTTTCAAACCACTCATGACACATCCCTAAACTAAACTCAACAATTATTTGGCCCAAGCCTTTACCAAAATTTCATCCCAAAATCCATTTTAAAATTCAAAAGCCCACTTTCCTAAACCATTTAAAAGCCCATCTAAAACCATTTCAATGAGCCCAAAATCTACCCTAAAGCCCACATGACATTTCCATTTGCCATCCACTTAATCAAAGCCATTACCTAAGTCCTAAATCCATCATCAAATCATTCCAAATCAAGTTCCATACAAATTTCCATCAAATTACCAAAAAATTCCTAAAATCCATTTTCATGAAATCGACCAAGCTTTCCCCAAGCCAAAAGTGAGCCATGAAGCCATGCATGAGCCACATGTGAGCCATGAGAGCCTTGGACACTCCACCATGCCATATCGGGTAGGAAGGAGGGCCCCTTTCCTTAATCCCTAAAGCTCATTAGCCTTAATCATGATTCACCTAAACCTAAATTTAATCCAAATATATTTGGATGGAGACTTCTCCATGCCAAACCAGCTCGATCCATTTGATCCCCCACAGCACCCAAGGCCACCTCGAAGGGTGCACCAAGCCCAAATGGGTGAGTTGACCCATTTAGACCCAAAACTAGCCATGCCCCATTCTACTTTGGATCAAAGCCTTTACACTTGGCCATTGCCAATCGCTTGCACAAACACCCAACCCCGACCCACTCGACCTCGAGGGTGACCCATGCTCGGCCGGCCGGCCACCCGGCCGCCGGAAAACGCCATGCCCGAGACCTCGGGAGTGAGCCAACTTTGGAATTCCACCTTGCTCGAGCCGCCCCATGCCCAATGGCCACCATGGCCGTTCTTCCCATGACCGCAGCGAGTTGATCCCAACCCTTGGCCACCCCTGGGAGAGCCTCCAGCCATGCCTATTTAAACACCACCCCCTCACGGCCATGAGGAGAGAGTTGCACAAACCTTGCCAAAACTCTGCCAAAATTGTTCCAGACCCCTCCTCCTACACAGAGCACTTGATCCCCAGTGAGATCCCCCTGCCATTTCCTCTCTGTGAGCTTAATTTCAGAGTTGAAATCCAAACCCAAAACCAGGACACTTCCCCACAGTTGAACCAATCCCCAAATCGATTAGTCCTACACCTTCACCGGACCAAGGGAAGGTGTCCACCAGCAAAAGCCCCATCTCCGAGCCACCCGGCTTGCTCCGGACTCCAAGCTTTGTGATCGAGCTCGTGGTCGAAGTTCAACCTAGACAATTCACTGCACCAGGAGACTTCATCCGGAGCTTGCCGGGATCCAATCGAAGGTGCAACAACTCTCGGATCGAAGCTTCACTTCTCCGAGCAAAGGTATGAGCTAGTTCTTCATCCCGAGCTTCCGGAGATTCTCCATTTCAAATGCCTTAATTTCAATGCATGTTTACCGTATGGATGTGTTCGTCTCTTCAAGACGAATCCATAGTAGCATAAGAACACGAAAATCCATCGAGAATCGAGTGAGTTCTTAGTGGTTAGAGTGTGGACGGTCACGGGATCGCACCGGCCATGGACGATGAACGGATGCCGTCCATTTAATACACGCGCGGACGGACGGCTCGGATGGCGTCGGACCGAGAGACGGTACGAGAACCGCGGGGCCCGGGTTGCCGACTCGGATGGCGGCGTCGAATGGGAGCGCGCCACGCGGCGTTTCGGAGCCGCTCGAGGTCGACGCGGCGCCGCGTGGATAAGTAGATAAATAGGGTATTTTCCTATTTATTTAATTCCCTAAACTTGGAAAATTCATATCTCTGTGTAGAAAAATCACAAAAATAAAATAAAAATACCCCCTCGCTCGAGTGAACGAGAGGAGAATAATGTGGAAAACAAATTAATTAATTTTGTCCAGTATTTTATTTTTAATTAATTATTTACTTCCTGCATTGTTTTAATTCTCCATGCATGTATACAATTCACCATGGCATGAGACCATAGGGCTTTTGAAGCCTCCGAACTTAGGAACATTCCCCGAATTTTCCAAGGTCGGAGGCCATCTCTGTGAAAAGTTATTGATTTTTCAAATGCATGTTGTCGTTTTAAGTATTTTAATTTCAAAAATTAGCATGTTGTGAAATAAATTCTAGGAAAATTTGGTGATGTTCCTTATGACCAGAGAACCCTAGGAAAAATAGGATTTGAGTTAATTCATTGAGATTAACCCTAATCGGCTTAAATACCCAAAATAGGTTTCTAATTAATTAGAGTTAACCATAGATCAAATTGACTTGAAATCAATTCTCCACTGACCTTTAGGATCAGAGGAATCCATCATAAAAATTTGAGGTCAATTGGACTTGGTTAGCCCCACTAATTGGGTTGATTAAGCCACTTAGCCATTTTAAACTTTAAAAATTCATAACTTTCAAAATATCTTTCAAAAATTCACCAAATTGGTTTTGGAGTCTCTCTGATATCAGGGAGTTTAAGAAAATTAAAATTTCAATTTTCTAAAAAAGTTGATTTTTAATATTATTTTAATATTTTTAATAATTAAAAAATAATAAAAATCACAAAAATAATAAAATTCACCAAAATGTCATATTTTGAATTTTAATCACTTAGGAACAAGTCCCATATTTTTCCTAGGTCTATTTAGTGAGATATTAATTTTTAAAAGCTCTAGGGTAATTTTAAAATTAAAAAAAAAAATGTATTTTCTAGCATTTTCACCAAAATAATTATAATAAATCAAGAAAAAATCAGAAAATTGTGAAGTTTGGTTCTCTGGAATCCTTGATATCAGAGAGAATTTTAAAAATTATAAAATTTATTTTTCAACATTTATTTTATTTTTAAATTAATTAATACTCCAAAACTTAAAATAATTCTAATAAATAAAATATAATTCAAAAAAATTACAAAATTTGGTCCAAGTGGTCCTCTGGTCATTAGGAATGTCCCCTAATTTTCTTAAGGACAGAAACTTTCCCTTGGTCATGTTATTGAATTTTCCTTGAAAATTTCTATTTTCTACTAAAAATAATTATATAAATAAATTAAATGCAGAAAAATCACATTTTCTCCTCTCATGTCTTTATTGACATATGAGTGAAGTCTCATAAAAATTTCAAGTTCATTTGAGTTCAATTTAGTGAGTTATGAAATTATTAGGCTTAAAGGGCAAAATGGTAATTAAAATTTTAATCCTTTAATTAAAACTTTAGGTTTAATAAAAAATTAACAAGTAAAATATTTGATCCTAATCTGATTTGGATGATTGAAATTTAATAATTAAAGGGTAGAAACCCATTAAGCAATTTAAAATGATTAAACTTTAATTAAATAATTAATTGAATTTGGAAGAATAATAAATTTGGAATTATTAAAATAGGGATATTATTAGGAAGAGATTTATCCTTTAATTTAAAAAATCCCTAAATTAATCATCTCATTAATACTCAACTCTTAATTAAAATGATAACTCAAATTTAAAATATTAAAAGACTTAATCATTAAACTAAAATTAAATCATTAAACTCTTTCAAAAAAAATTTCAATTAAAATTAAATTAAATTAAATTAAAAATTAAATTAAATTAAGTAAATTAAATTAAAATTAAATTAAATTAAATTAAGATTAAAAGTTAAATTAAATTAAATTAAATAAATTAAATTAAATTAAATAAATTAAATTAAATTAAATTAAATTAAACTAAAATTAAATTAAATTAAATTAAGAAATTAAATCAAATAAATTAAATTGAATTAAATTAAATCAAATCAAATTAAATTAAATAAATTAAATTAAAATAAAATAAATTAAATTAAATTAAGTTAAATTAAATAACCTCACTTAAGACATGAAGAAATAAATCTAAAATAACTTGAACACTATTCCAAACTTAAATCATTAATTTGAACTTAAATTTGGATCACAAATCATTAAATATCATTTGCCCTTAGGAGCCTTAGTTATCATAACTCCTAAGTAGAACATTAAAATGAAATGTTACTTCACTTATAGGACATTCAAATGTCCTAGTTCATCGAAGCAAGTTAACAAAACTTGAAAACCTCGGACGATTGATTCATTTACACAATTAAATTCATTTGGACTTAAACAATCCTAGAAATATTGAAAAGATGTTTAAGATTTTTCTTAAGCACTTACTCAATATGATAGGATATTTACAAGAACAATTGAACTTAATTGTTCTTTGATGAAGAAAATCGTCTTCAAACTAAAAACATGAGAACCTAGACGTCATAGGAAATGACTGGCTATAGGATTAGGAATTTGGTAGAAAACCAAAACCTTTCCCTTAGCTTTACCTAGGAACTTGCTTAAATATTCTAACTGTGTTTTAAGTGCAGCTTGGGATGACGGGAAGACCCTCCAGTTACGCTTTTATTTTATTGCAGTTTATTGCAAATGCACTTTATTTTTCTTGCATGATAAACAACAGTTGCATGAAAACCGACACCTTTAGGACAGAAACCAAAACTGAAACCCATAACTAAATTAAAAGACATTACAAGATAAAATTCACCTCCACAACATTCCAAAATATAAGACAACTCAAAATTTAATCACAAACAGTAACACAAAACTACAATTACAACTAAATTAAAACGTCTTGTTGGATGATCGGGAATACCTCGGATGATGTAACCTACGTGTTGCTAACGGGATTTCCCACGGTCTAAATGAAAGTGTGGAACTCATTCAGTTGAGTTTAGCAAATTCATCTGGACTAAGTGAATCCGATAAAAATAATGATGCCGGAAGGATGGAACCGTGGGATCTTAACCGGTGTCGTTATAATCAACTTTAAGATTTGTTTTAATTAAAACACAAAAAACACCCTCACATCTTCTGAGCAATTTGTATGATTCTATCATATAAATATAAGCCCTAATTAATTAAAATTGGCAAGATTAAAACATTAAATAAACATTAGGACTTTCCTAAATCCAAGCCAAACAATAGGATAGTCGGGAAATTACCGAAGTTCGCTTCGAATCCGTAATTTCTCCTACTTTGCTTCCTTTGAATTCCCAAAATAAAAATGTTCCAAATTTGATCCATTCCCTATAGAAATTCCAAAATTCAACCCCTTGAAAACTTAAACTTTGAAATTCTTGAGAGCAGAATTATTGATTATTATCGAGAGTTTTCTTAGGTGATTCCCATCACTTAAGATGTAATTAACTATAGAGGCTTGCCCTTATAGGGAACTTTAAGAACCCGAGTAATATAAACCCTCGTTTAATAGTTTCATATTAAGCAGGGGAATTTGTCGGCTTATAAAATTGGTTCGCAGACCAAACGGATGTCACAAACCTTTCTAGTTTATTTAATCGAGCCCCATTATCAAACAGTGTGTCTATTCTTCGGGATAGATACACGGTTTGTGGTGCGGCGCTCGTTTATATAAACTATTCGGGATGTGAGGTCAGTTTGATTTCATATCTTAAAATTTTCAAACTTAAAATTATTTTCAAAATCAAATACTACTTTTCAAACTATTTATTTAAATTAAATTAAAATTCGCCGACAATTTCTGTAGGCGACTCTCTTTTCAAAATAAAACACCACAAACCTAAAAAAAAAAAAACGCCGACATATTTCTGGCGACTCCGCTGGGGAATAGTTCCTCTCTCCATTTTAATCAAATAGTTCTGCTTTCAAAAATCGGTAGTGTATCCATGTCCCTAATGGATCAAACTACCCTTCTTTCCGTTGGAATACTATGTTCATTTCTACCTTGAACAAGTATAACCAACATTCTCTCGGATTTAGAGCCACTTGTTTAGACACCCCTAAACAGAGAGGTTCCGAGATCCTTTTACCTCATTTCGAGGTGGGGTGGACCCCCAATAGGTGTTAGTTTAGGAGTGATCCTTCGGGTCGAGAAGTCTTGCTTAAGACTCTCTTTTCCTTTCCAACTCCGATTCGATTCCTTACCTTCTCTACACCTTTGAACACTCCGTTCTAAATAAACAAACCTTTTAATAAGTGATTCCTTCTTATAAATACATGAACATGAATGAGTTCGGACTCTTTTCGATTCCTTTCTTTTCGTCCTAAAGAAAAGAAGCATAACTTGGGATCGACAAACCGAATCTACCTCCGCAGAAATGGAAGCCCCGAAACCGATTTTCTCTTTCACCAATGGATCGGACCTCGCCGTCTATAAGGATGAGTTGCCCGACAATGGAATCATCCGATTTGGACAAGGATTTGAAAACACGAACGTCAAGGTCACCAACGTCTCCCTCTTTGCACCGATGAACAAGGTATCCGAAGCCGAAGAGCCGCCGCTCGAGTTCAACCTTAGGTCAACCCAAGAATTCCCTCCTCCGCAAAGGATCCCGACTAAGAGGAGTACCGACGTCCACAGGAGGACCTGTTCTTTCTACCCCCACCTGGTCTAGTTGTTTCGCACTCGCCCCGACTTTTGCCAAGTCAAAGGGGAAAGAAATCCAAGATTATGATGGACCCGTTACCGTGGAGGGTACGGATCTTCTCGTAAGACCTTCGTTTTCGAGATCGGGTCCGGCTCAAGAATTCCGTCACTAACAAAGACCCGCAGAAGAAACGAAATAGAAGGATCGCTAAAGAAGCCGTGCCGCTGAAATTGCTTTCCTAGAAGAAATTCCAGAACCGCCGTAATATACACCGCCGCCCGAATACATACCACTCGTTGGGAGGAAGCAGATTTCATCCCCTCTCCGCCGCAGAAGATGAAGAAAACATTCGCAAAATTGTCGCCACATTACCACGACCCGCATATTACAACGATAGCCGCAAGAAAAGAACTAGAACTACGCCGTTTGCTCGATCGCAAACTTTGGTAGAAAAGTTAGCGAAGAAGGAAAACCGCCCCGTATCGAAATTCTACGGAGGATAGGGCGGGTGCCAATCAAATCCCGTCTTGGGCCCCGAGTAGAACCCGCCGTCATGACGAGAAAAGCCAAGTAAAAGAATGAAGGCTAGTCCGCCCGTTGTCGTCTCGGGATTACGGATTAGGGAGGATACCACCTTCCAGAGCATTTGGCCGACGGACCATCTGGTCCTAGACCTTCTGCCGCCGGAAGGATGGTATGGCGTCCCACTACCGGGCAATTGAGATCGAAACGAGCAGCTCGAGAAAGAAAGTCTCGCAGGAGACTTGAATCTGAAGAAAGTGCTACCGCGATGAAGGGGACTCGTGAGAAGGGGACCCGGCAACTATCGCACGACAACCACGAAGACACACAGAAAGCCCCGCTAGAAGATGCCATGGAAAAGTTGAGAACCGATATCCGACGATTGGCAAAAGAAAGAGAAGAAAAGTTCGGAGATGAGATTGATTCATCGGAATTTATGGACGACGAATACGCAGAAATCAACATGGTTGAGACACGAGCTTCATCGCCTTCGCAAGGTGCTCCCGCAGCCGCGAAAGAGAGGAGCCGGAACCGATGAGAAGACGGCTTCAAGAGAAAGACGACACGATCGCTCAAATGGCGAAAAGGATGGAAGAGATGGCCGTAGCTCCGGCCACTCTCCGCAGTCAAGTACAACCACAAAGGGAAACACACCCGGAGGTCATTCACATTGTAGACGGAGGAAAGGAGATTACGTCCGTCAATGGGGATGATCACCGAAGAAGGATACAACACAAAGTATGATTCCCGAAAAGGATATCAAGAACTTGGTGGAACAGCGAGTGCGAGAAGCCTTAGCACAATCAAAGAGCGGGACATCCATTCGGACGGGTAGACCTTACCCGAAGAATTCGACGCCGTCCAATACCCGAAAGGCTTCGTACCACCTCTCGTTCAAGACCTTCGATGGAACCGGGAACCCTCGACAAGCATGTAGCACACTTTCGTGCCGGTTGTTGCAATGCGGCGGGAGCGATGCATTACTCTTCCGACAGGTTCGTCGGCGATCCGTCGGGAATCGCCTTCGACCGGTATGCGGAATTACCAAACGGTTCGGTAAAGACATTCTCGCAGCTAGAGAACCTCTTCATCAAGCGATTCGCCGGAGCTCGGCACCACATCACTATAGGTGATTTAGTGGTAGAGAAGCGAAGCCGAATGAAACTTTGGTGGATTACATACTCCGATGGAGGAACTTAAGTATGAAGTGTGAACCACAACCGCAAGAACAACATGCGATCGGCATTTTGCTAAAAAGCATTCACGGCCCGATAGCACTTCTCCTCAAGGGATTTACTATTAAGACTTTCGAGAAGTTGTTAAGCAAGGCCGGAAGCTTGCAAGAGGAGGCAAAGCAATTAAGTTTCACCGACAAGACGGACAAACAAAAGCCTGTAAAGACTTTTGAAAAGAAATCCGGGATCGTCGCGAGCAGTTGACAAAGGCAAGCAACCGATGCAAATACCACCGAACGGCCGCAAGCAACCACAACGAGACTACCAGCAACCTCGGCCCGACTATCGATCATCTCCGCAATATGAACAACCACCTCGTCAAGCAACGTACATTAAGAGAGCTTTTGAGCAGAGAATATCCGTTCAAGAATGAGGCAATGCTAAAAATGTTCCGTAGTCCGATGAAGACTCCGGATTTCCAGTGCCGCGAGCCTAAAAGACCAGAGGAAGTCAACAAGAAGGGTGATCCCAACTTTTGCCCTTACCACCAAATGCTTGGACACAAAATAGAAGATTGCATTACCTTCAAAAGTTGGCTCAATGACAACTCCGCGGAAAGGGAATATAACGATCCCGAAGGAGTACATGAAGGAACCCCAGAAAGGAGGTTCCGTCAATGTTATCTCGACTGATCCCATCATTCCGATAGATCCCTATACAACTGACGATGGATGGACTACCGCTTGGACGAGGTCTTCGAAAAAGATTTTAGACAGCATCCAGACCGCTTCGGCACAAGCTTCAATTCAGAGTTTGAAACCTGTTAAGCCGGTACTATCACTTGCGATAGAAGAACCACCTCAACAGGAGACGATTGAAGAGAAGAAGAAAATTGACGAAGAAGAGAAGACTGAGGCACCTAAGGCTGACTAGGGGCCGCTTATCCTAGGATAGTTGTTTCCGATTCGGGGGAGAAATCCCTCGAACCCTTGACTCGTATGATTATCCGCTCACTTCGGTGGGATCATATAATGATAAGGGTGATGGCGTTGGCTACGTTTTGATCGTGTCTCAACGATTACGTAACTAACGATAATCCGGATATCGATTTCGATACCAACGACAATTCTCAAATCATACACCATCTCGACAAGCAAAATAACGAAGAAGACATCCATCAAGGAGGCTACGAGAGTTCAACAAGCAACGAATCTATCCGCGAGTTTCGAGGAGCTCCAGATCACGATAGAGTTAGAGCCTTCGTACTCGAAGCTAATCCGGAAGAGCCCGTCATTCCGATTCAAGAAGAGACACCGGCAAGCTCAACAATAGATTCGAAGAAATTACGAAGTCAACTTAAGGAGTGGAAAAGTTCTACCTCCGAGAATGGGTCCAAAAGACAAAGGGAAGCGGTGGTTGTTCGAGAAGAACCAACCCCAGCAGAAGAAACACCCATTCGAGAAGAAACAGAGACACATGAAAACAAAGTGGACTACAACGTGCTAGCCCATCTTAGGAAACTACCGACCAACCGAGCATCTACGACGCTCTCATCTTATCAAAGGAGATGAGAGAAGCTCGATCAAGGCCTTACTTCGATCCGGAAATTTGCTTAGCTCAAATGGCCGGAGAGTCCTTAGATGAGGTTTGCTCGTTAAAGGAACAGACGAGGTATTACCTTCACGGACGACGACCTACTACTTGGAACGACGAGATCACAACCGACCGTTGTACATTTCAGCTTACAATCGGAAGATTTACACTCTCCGGAGTATTGGTGGATCCGGGAGCATCAATCAATATAATGAATCTTCGAACGCTAGCATACTTGGAAATTGATGCTCGCGAGCTCGAGGCGAACAAAATGTTATTAAGAGGATTCAACCGGAAAGGAGAAAGAGCCCTCGGCTCCATAACACTCGCTAATGAAGACCGGTGACTTAGCAAAGACAACCGCGAAATTTCACATAATTGATTCGAAACGTCGTTCAACGCTCTACTGGGCCGACCATGGATACATGAAAACGGGATGGTACCATCATCTCTACATCGATGCATCAAGTACTACGATGGAGGGGAACGAGTGCATCAAAGGTGACTTACAACCATTCTCCGTACATGAAATTGGAATCCACGAGGATGCGGCTTATTATGCACCACCGAAGAAAACGATCTTCTCCGGAGATACTATAACAAATGAAGCAAAGAAAGTTCGGGACAACGAAGAACCCGAAGTTCTAGTCCAACAATCACTCACCACTCCCTTACGGCGAGATGGTGAAGGTTTCTCCACAACTCGCATCCGAGGTCGAGGCCGGGGACGAGGTCGTGGTAGAGACATTAGGACAATTGGACAGAGGAAACCAACCATCAATGTCGATTGGGAATATAGTTCTGAAGAAGAAAGAGAAATCAAACAAGAAGCAGCGACAATAAGTCGAAAGAAGCCGCAATTCAAAATCCCTATTGAAGATGAAAGAAACGAAGAATATAAATCGATGTACGAGAAGATTAACCACTATGTACATACTATGACCCTGACCCCGATCCGTTCTAATAAGATCGAGGGTATGGAGGTCAAAGAGGTACATAGCGGTGGTGCAAAACCAATCAAATTCTACCGTGGTGCTTCTTCCTCCAAAATTGAAAATAATGTACAATTTGAAGATGCTACTTCATCGAATTAATGGAATTGCCTTTTGAGTGGTACTCTCCCCGTGTTCAAAATTTAATTCAACGTGGTTTCTTACCTCGACGAATGGACAAAAGGTCAATCACAAAGTTTTGAAAATTTATGGAATAACTCCGGTCGTTTACCCAACTCAAAACATGGTCTCGGATTCGGCACAGTAGGATCAGTTGACGATACTGAATTTTGCTTGGTTGTCACCTGCGGGTCTAATGAAAACTGCATGGAAACTACGGATGAACTCGAAGATTTACAAATTGGAGACGCTCCACCAGAATTCGAAGAAGAAATCAAATCTACAATAGATGAGTTAATAGAAGTTAACTTAGGTACTAGCGAAGAGCCTAGACCTACCTTTGTTAGCTCTTTACTCAATAAAGAAGACTCCAAAGAAATAATCAAGTTATTAATGGAATTCAAAGACTCGTTTTGCTTGGAGCTACGATGAGATGCCGAGTTTAGCTCCGCAGGTCGCGATCCATAAACTAGGAGTGGACCCTACTTCGTTCCGATCGGACAAGGTCCCGGAAGAATGCGTCTAGAAATCGAACAACAAGTCATAGCTGAAGTTAAAAAGTTAATAGACGCTAAATTTGTCCGTGAAGAACAATACCCGACTTGGTTAGCCAACGTGGTACCGACGGGAAGAAGAATGGTCGGATCGGAATTTGTGTGGATTTCGGAGATTTAAACAAGGCATGTCCAAAAGATGAATTTCCTCTACCGATCCCGGAATTAATGATCGACATCGCTTCAACACATGAAATATTCTCGTTCATGGATGGATCTTCGTGATACAACCAAATAAAAATGGCTCCGGAAGATGAAAAGCTTACGAGCATTCGAACGCCGATCGGAGTATTTTGCTACACGAGTGATGCCATTCGGATCGAAGAACGCAGGAGCAACCTACCAAAGAGCAATGACAAGAATTTTTGATGATCTCATCCACAATCAAGTCGAATGCTACGTGGACGATGTGGTCATCAAAAGCAAAGTAAAGGACAACCACTTGTATGATTTGAGAATTGTTTTCGAACGGTTAAGACAATTTAACCTTAAGATGAATCCCTTAAAATGCGCCTTCGGCGTCACCTCCGGAAATTCTTAGGATTCGTTGTCCGACATCGTGGAATTGAAATCGACCCGGAGAAGATTAAAGCCATCTTAGAAATGCCGCCTCCCAAAACCTTAAAACAACTACGATCTTTTCAAGGGAAGCCGGCATATCTTCGACGCTTTATCTCAAACCCGTCGAGTAGGTGTCGGCCTTTCTCGGCACTAGTTAAAAAGGACGCCAAATTTATTTGGGAAGAGAAATACCGAGAGGGCCTTCGAGGACATTAAACAATATTTAATGACACCTCCTGTCTTAGCAGCCCCGGCCTCGTGTAGACCGCTAATACTTTATACCGCGGCTTTAGACGACTCTCTCGAGCCCCGTTAGCCTAGTGTCAATGATGAGGGTAAAGAAAATGCTCTTTATTACTTAAGCCGTCGTTTATCGCCGACGGAAATAAGGTATCCCGCAATTGAAAAGCATTGTTTGGCCCCGATCTTCGCCGCTCAAAAGCTCGAGCACTACATGCTTTCTCATAAGGTCAACCCGATCTCGAAGTTTAATCCATTGCAATACTTGATGACTCGTCCAACGCTTTCCGGCGGACTTGCCGGATGGTCAATGATATTATCGCAATTCGATATAACTTTCGTGCCTCTTCGTGCCTTAAAGGGACAAGCCTTAGCGGACTTCCTTGCGAAGCACACCCTTTGCGGCAGAATCTCCTCTCAATGACGATCCGCCGGATGAACAAATAATGAACCTAGAAGACCTTGATGATCGACGTTGGGAATTGTATTTCGACGGAGCATCTTCAACGACATAAAGACGAAGAATCGCAAGTGATAGTGCCTGTAAGGCAGGAATCGGGCTAATCTTTATAACACCGGAGCGGGGATGTTAAGATACTCCTACCACTCGACGAGAACCATGTACAAACAACGAAGCGGAATACGAAGCCCTCATAACGGGATCGGAATTAACCATTCAAATGGGGATAACGGACATCAACATCTACGGAGATTCACAGTTAATCATTCAACGGATCGCCGGACAAGACGGAATTTTAAAACCAAGACTCGAGCAATACTTCCAAGTATGCCATACAAGCTGTTGGAACAGATTCCGAATGTGACAATTTACAAAATTCCCAGAAAAGAAAACGCTCTAGCGGATGCGCTAGCCCGTCTCGCAAAGGAATTTGCCTGTTTGCAAGATGAATCAGTGGAAGTGTCAGTTCACGGACGCCAGGTCCTATCACAGCTTGACATAGACACGATACACAAATCAGAAAAGGAAGAAGAATCAATTGCAACAGTGACATAAAAACACGGAAGATTGGCGACAGCCATTAATGGATTACTCGCAAACAGGGAAACTACCGGACGATAGGTCATTAGCCCATCGGATCAAGAAAAGAACTCTGTCCTACGCATTAGTAAACAACACATTATACAGAAGGTCTTTTGATCAAATGTGGCTAAGGTGCCTAAGCGGGTCCGAAGCCCGTGAAATCGTTAAGGAGGTGCATTCAGGACTCTGTGGCGCTCACCAGTCGGGTCCAAAGATGAAAATGAAAATTAAAAGACTAGGGTACTACTGGCCCTCGATGATGACCGACCGCATGAAAATCGCCAAGAGCCGTCACCAGTGCCAAGTGCACGGAGTGGTTCTACACCAACCTCCAAATGTGCTACATCCGACAATCGCATCGTGGCCATTCGAATGTTGGGGCACGGATATAGTGGGTCCAATAGAACCGCCGTCGTCAAAAGGACATCGCTTCATTCTTGCAGCTACAGATTACTTTTCCAAGTGGGCAGAGGCAGTTCCACTTAGAGAAGTGAAAGCACATCACGTGCTACAATTTTTCAAGAACCAAGTTGTCTACCGTTTCGGGGTGCCGCGCAGGATCATCTCAGATAATGGGTCGACATTCGAAGCACACAAATCAACAATTTTGTCGGGAGACACGGAATCGACCGGCGATATTCAACAATTTACTACCCAAGAGCAAACGGCTCTAGCCGAGGCTTTTAATAAAACTCTCGTTCAAATTTTAAAGAAGACTTTAGACGACAATAAGAGAAATTGGCACGAGAAGTTGTTAGAAGCCTTATGGGCCTACCGGACAACCTTCGAACTCCTACGCAAGCTACACCTTACGCTCCGGTGTATGGGTCCGAGGCGAGTGTTACCTTTAGAGGTTCGGCCTCCCTTCACTCGTAATCGCAACTTGCAAATAAAATCACAACGGAAGAGAACGCCAAATTACGACTCGAAGAATTAGAGAGCCCGGAAGGGAAAAGACTTGCGCAGCGCAACGTAATTTAGAATTATACCAAGCTAAGATGATTCGAGCTCATGATAAACTCGGTCCGCCCAAGAACCTTCAAAGTTGGTGATCTAGTTCTCGTTCTCAAAAGACCTATTCTTGCACACCGCAAGATAGGGGAAAATTTGAACCCACTTGGGAAGGACCGTTTCGTGGTTGAAGCGGTATACTCGGGAGGTTCCTACCAGCCTAGTGAATTGCCGAGGAGAACGACATATGCTTCCGATCAATGGACGATACTTGAAAAAGTACTACGCTACCTGATGTTTCGAAGGAATGAACTTTCCATCCCTAGAAGCACGGGTGAAGTGATTACTTATGACTGGGTCCGAACCCAAAAATAACAAAAATGTGCTAAAATAAATAAAATCCTGATAATAAAATTTTCCTTGTTTTCTTTTCCAAATCAAAATCTCTTACCTGATCTTATCCCACTTCATTCCTGTTAAATTTGAAAATATAAAAATAATAATAAAACAAGATGTCTTTAATAAACATTTTCTTGATGTTCTTGTTCTTAGTACGGCCCTCGATCCTTTTCCTTGTCTTTTCGCGAGGAAATGTCGAGCGGGCGGTTGGTCTTGAACTTTAAGAATGGCGTAAGCCTTGCACTCGATGAAAAGAGGGTGAAAGATGGAGCGATAATCGAGATCGACTCGGATTTCGCACCGGCGAGCCTACAGTACGAGGAAAGTGACTGGGTCCCGGTTGACCGAGAAGAACTGCCTGGACATACAGTGATGAAAGTGGGTGGCCCAAGCCACCAATCCAGCAACAAGAAAAGAAAGACAAATATTGAAGAAGATAAGAAAATGAAGTCTGTAGTCGCTACAGCGAGAGGGCGAGCTTGTCGGCGCCGCGCCCACAAAGATTCAAGAAGTTCGGAGAGCTACTCTCACAACGAACGCAACGAAGAAATAAGAATCGCCGTATCCGTAAGATGTTGACGAAACTAGCTGCGGATCAGCACGACGAGGCAGTTGCTAATGTCAGTGCATACACTTCAAGGACACCGGTTCACCGAGAACCAGAAGAAAGGAGGCCAGCTCCTAGGATGACAGAAAGAACCAGAGAAATCTCACAAAAACCAGAAGAAAGAAGGCTACCACGCCACCGGATAGAACCACCAGTGATGCATGACCTTGTTGCAGAAGCAACCCCGGGGGATGTCCCGACAGGCATCATCCCTGAGGAGCCGAGGTATGCAGGAGAACGTGAAGGGATCGAACCATACATCCCACAATATGTCACAAGACCTCGCCATCTGCAGATCATTCCGGAATACGAGCTGGAGAGAATGCAAAATGTTGAAAAGAAAACCTTTGAATACTTTGAAAGGATTAGAGGCGTGAAGAATCAATATACCTGAGGGCCTCGAATTACATACGGTACGTATTCTCGCAGTATGAGCAAGACAGCAAATCGTGGATTGCATCCGGGATTTGAAAAGACTGGCCGAGCAGGCCGCCTAAGGAAAACACATACTCGTAACCCCGGAGATGGATGCCGGGGAAAGGAAGAATCACAATACAATGTGGATGTCGTTACAACTTCGCCGAGGACGAGGAAGGAAACCCGCCGGAATACTCCGTCATGGGCAAGTGGACCCGATGCCATCGATCATCAAGAGAATGGTAAAGAGATTGATAACATGGAGGGTACGCTGGCAGACCGCATACCCAATAGCCGCATCATCAACATCTACAAGCGGGGTGATCGTATACCCCCACACATCGATCACCATGACTTTGTCGAGCCTTTCCGCACGCCTCTTTCCCGAGCGAGTGTAACATCATGTTCGGATCCGACCTCCGGATAGCGGGCCCGGTGTGAGTTCCGAGGGCCGGTGAAGATACCACTACCGGTAGGTTCCGTCATGATACCGAAGGGTAACGGAGCGGATATCGCCAAGCATTGCATACCGGGAGTACCGAGTAAAGAGGATTTCGGTTACGTTCGGAAGGATGGACGACGTGAAAGATACCTTACCATTTCCGACCCGCACCGGAGCTAGAAAGCCTCCGGCCTTACGAGCCGTGAGTTACATGGAAAATATCACACCTCCAATGTACATCCATACGGCATCCTTGCTAAGGATGGCTTGGAAGGTGATGTTATCGACCATGTATCTCACTATTCGTACATGGACTTTTGACGGATGCTTCTTTAGATGGATCGACAAAGATCATACACGATCCGTTTTGAGTCTACATGGATTGTATGAAATATATTCCGGATCAAGTTGTACGATGTATCTTCGATATGATTGGAATAGAAGTGACCATGTCACATTTTTGGCCTTCACCTCTTTTGTGCAAATTGATTGGGAAACGCCATTAAAGTTAAATGAACTTCGAACAAAGAACGTAAAAGAAATAAAAAAAAGATAAAAGAAAACTTTCTAAAAAAAAATCTAAAAATGACGAACACCAAATTCACATGAACATTAAATAAACAACAAAATAAAATTTGAATCGTTAAAGGATAAACAAAATCAACAAGAATGTTAAATCCAATCTCGATCAAACTTCAAATTTCATCTTCCAAATTTCAAATCAAATCTTAAATCAAATTTCAACCGAGTTCAAACTCTTCATGTCAAATTTCAAATCTCAAATTCAATCTTTCCAAATCTCAAATCTCGACTAAATTTCAAATCTCAAATTCGATCTTTCCGGATCTCACATCAAACCTTACATCAAATTCAAACTCTTGGGTCGAGGATTTTACATCCAAGATCGCACTCGCTTAGGATTCTCTTCCTATTGCACTGAAATACATCAAATTCAAACTCTTGGGTCGAGGATTTTACATCCAAGACTGCACTGCTTTAGGATTCTCTTCCTATTGCACTGAAATACATCAATTCAAACTCTTGGGTCGAGGATTTTACATCCAAGACTGCACTGCTTTAGGATTCTCTTCCTATTAGCACTGAAATACATCAAATTCAAACTCTTGGGTCGAGGATTTTACATCCAAGACTGCACTGCTTTAGGATTCTCTTCCTATTGCACTCGAAATACATCAATTCAAACTCTTGGGTCGAGGATTTTACATCCAAGACCGCACCGCTTTAGGATTCTCTTCCTATTGCACCGAAATACATCAAATTCAAACTCCGGGGTCGAGGATTTTACATCCAAGACCGCACCGCTTTAGGATTCTCTTCCTATTGCACCGAAATACATCAAATTCAAACCTTTGGGTCGAGGATTTTACATCCAAGACCGCACCGCTTTAGGATTCTCTTCCTATTGCACTCGAAATACATCAAATTCAAACTTTTGGGTCGAGGATTTTACATCCAAGACCGCACTCGCTTAGGATTCTCTTCCTATTGCACCGAAATACATCAATTCAAACTTTGGGTCGAGGATTTTACATCCAAGACCGCACTTCGCTTTAGGATTCTCTTCCTATCGCACCGAAATACATCAATTCAAACTTTTGGGTCGAGGATTTTACATCCGAGACCGCATCGCTAGATTCTTTTCCTATCGCACCGAAATACATCAAATCAAACTCTTGAGGTTACGGATTTTACATCCAATACCGCATTATTCTGAGGTCTTTCCTCATTGCAATGACTCAATCTAATCGATTCGATCTTCTTTTGGGGTTGAAGATGTTGCATCTAAAACTTCAAAATTCCAATTTTCATTCCAAATTAAATCCCTTCAAATTAATCTTGACAAACTTCAATCTAAATTAAAATTCCAAATTGAAATTTAAACTCACACATCATAACTTGAACATGAAACAAAATAAAATCTAAATTGAAATTTCTCCCATATCATGTGATTTGGGATTCACCTCCTTTTCCTTTCCCGGCCGAGAGTTCGGGAATCTCCGGCCTTAGAGATATACTTGACACTCCCCGACGGAAACTCTTCTACTTCGTCCTAAGTTTGTTACTTGGACATCCGTGTTGGTTTTGTTGATCGCTTCGGTCAACACCAATACGTGCGGTGTGCTCCGTCAGCTCACCACACCTATCGGGGGTCCATTTGTTGACCTCATTTTTGATGAGGTCTTCTCTTCTTCTCTTTAGTACTTCAGGATCTAGCCTTAGGCTTTTCCTTCGACTATCTTAGAGGACTAGAATCGGGATCCACCTTTTAGAAATTCAAACCACTTCTTAACTCCCCGCAAACTCCACAAACTTGACTATAGACCCCTAATCACCTAGAGGGTTGAAATCAAATGTGGAAGTTTAAAGGATGAGTTCCTATAGGACTCTTTGGCCTTAGGACCGCCTACTAGGTGGCTCGGTGCAGTGAAAGGGCCGACTTACACATACACTACACCTATGCACTACACTTTCACACACCTCCTAAAACACACCCTTACCTAACTTGACTTCACGACTCATGTAGGTGATTCACATGGATGGTCCTTAACCCCTAAGCCTCCGGCTAAGAGGGTTAGGAACAACATGGTGAATGCCTCAAATGAGTCCCTTCATGGCTCATGTGGGCTTGATATGGCTTCATGGCTCAACAAAAATGATTTCATTCCACTTACATCCACCCAATCTTCAATTTTCTAAATTTTCAATTTTTGACCCCCGGGACCCTACACCCACCAACTCTACCAAATGCCCTTGAAACTACCCAAATTTCTCAAAAATTCCCAAATTACCCAAAATTCTCCAAAATCAATCCCAAACATTTCCACATCACTCAAATTGACCATTCCTAGCCAAAAATACCAAAAATTCCAAGAATACCCCCAATACCTTCCAAATACCCAAAATACCCCTTTTGACCCAAAAATCCAAAAATTCAGAAAATTCCCAGAAAATTCCAGAAAATCCCAAATATTCCCAATTTCATTTTGTCCAACTACACCATGGGCCAATTTTGTCAATTTACCCCACTTTTGTCAAAACCCCCAATTTGACCCATTTTAACCCAAAGTAAACCCAATGTCAAACCAAATCTACCCAATTGATCCCAATTCTGGTCCAATTCAATTCTAAACTTCAATTCAACATCCCCAACACCAATCTAGACCAAAGACAAGCTTAATTTGATTGAAATTTGGGTCCAATTTCACTTTTGGCCTTAAAGCCCAATTTGGACCTATGACCCAAACCTAACCCAAATTCACCCAATTCAACTCCAATTAACCCCAAATCTTTTCTAAACCTTTCTTAACATCCCCATAAACAAAACACTAACATGATTTGCCCAAAACTTTGATCCAAACCCTACTCAAGTTCAACCCAAAGCTAAAAGGCCCAATTTTGACCTAAACCCAAACCTAGCCCAAATGAGCCCAAATCCCAAAATCAAAACCCAACCAAAGCCAAAACCTCTTTGAAACACTCCCATAAACATTTCCCAACATTAATTTTACATCAATTTCAACCCTAGCCCAACATTGGCCCATGCTAGCCCATTTTGGCCCACCTTAGCCTCTTTACCAAAAAGCCCATATCCAATCCAATTCAAACCCAAATCACCTCAAATTTGTTTCAAACCACTCATGACACATCCCTAAACTAAACTCAACAATTATTTGGCCCAAGCCTTTACCAAAATTTCATCCCAAAATCCATTTTAAAATTCAAAAGCCCACTTTCCTAAACCATTTAAAAGCCCATCTAAAACCATTTCAATGAGCCCAAAATCTACCCTAAAGCCCACATGACATTTCCATTTGCCATCCACTTAATCAAAGCCATTACCTAAGTCCTAAATCCATCATCAAATCATTCCAAATCAAGTTCCATACAAATTTCCATCAAATTACCAAAAAATTCCTAAAATCCATTTTCATGAAATTGACCAAGCTTTCCCCAAGCCAAAAGTGAGCCATGAAGCCATGCATGAGCCACATGTGAGCCATGAGAGCCTTGGACACTCCACCATGCCATATTGGGTAGGAAGGAGGGCCCCTTTCCTTAATCCCTAAAGCTCATTAGCCTTAATCATGATTCACCTAAACCTAAATTTAATCCAAATATATTTGGATGGAGACTTCTCCATGCCAAACCAGCTCGATCCATTTGATCCCCCACAAGCACCTAAGGCCACCTTGAAGGGTGCACCAAGCCCAAATGGGTGAGTTGACCCATTTAGACCCAAAACTAGCCATGCCCCATTCTACTTTGGATCAAAGCCTTTACACTTGGCCATTGCCAATCGCTTGCACAAACACCCAACCCCGACCCACCCGACCTCGAGGGTGACCCATGCACGGCCGGCCGGCCACCCGGCCGCCGGAAAACGCCATGCCCGAGACCTCGGGAGTGAGCCAACTTTGGAATTCCACCTCGCCGAGCCGCCCCATGCCCAATGGCCACCATGGCCGTTCTTCCCATGACCGAGCAAGCTGATCCCAACCCTCGGCCACCCCGGGAGAGCCTCCGACCATGCCTATTTAAACACCACCCCCTCACGGCCATGAGGAGAGAGTTGCACAAACCTTGCCAAAACTGCGCCAAAATTGTTCCGGACCCCTCCTCCTACACGGAGCACTTGATCCCCAGAGTGAGATCCCCCTGCCATTTCCTCTCCGCGAGCTTAATTTCGTAGTTGAAATCCAAACCCAAAACCAGGACACTTCCCCACGGTGAACCAATCCCCAAATCGATTAGTCCTACACCTTCACCGGACCAAGGGAAGGTGTCCACCAACAAAAGCCCCATCTCCGAGGCCACCCGGTTGCTCCGGACTCCAAGCTTTGTGATCGACTGTGGTTGAAGTTCAACCTGGACAATTCACCGGACCAGGAGACTTCATCCGGAGCTCGCCGAGGATCCAATCGAAGGTGCAACAACTCTCGGATCGAAGCTTCACTTCTCCGAGCAAAGGTATGAGCTAGTTCTTCATCCCGAGCTTACGGAGATTCTCCATTTCAAATGCCTTAATTTCAATGCATGTTTACCGTATGGATGTGTTCGTCTCTTCAAGACGAATCCATAGAGCATAAGAACACGAAAATCCATTGAGAATCGAGTGAGTTCTTAGGGTTAGAGTGTGGACGGTCACGGGATCGCACCAGTCATGGACGATGAACGGATGCGCGTCCATTTAATACACGCGCGGACGGACGGCTCGGATGGCGTTGGACCGGGAGACGGTACGAGAACCGCGGGGCCCGGGTTGCCGACTCGGATGGCGGCGTCGAATGGGAGCGCGCCACGCGGCGTTTCGGAGCTGCCGAGGTCGACGCGGCGCCGCGTGGATAAGTAGATAAATAGGGTATTTTCCTATTTATTTAATTCCCTAAACTTGGAAAATTCATATCTCCGTGTAGAAAAATCACAAAAATAAAATAAAAATACCCCCTCGCTCGGTGAACAGAGGAGAATAATGTGGAAAACAAATTAATTAATTTTGTCCAGTATTTTATTTTTAATTAATTATTTACTTCCCGCATTGTTTTAATTCTCCATGCATGTATACAATTCACCATGGCATGAGACCATAGGGCTTTTGAAGCCTCCGAACTTAGGAACATTCCCTGAATTTTCCAAGGTCGGAGGCCATCTCTGTGAAAAGTTATTGATTTTTCAAATGCATGTTGTCTGTTTTAAGTATTTTAATTTCAAAAATTAGCATGTTGTGAAATAAATTCTAGGAAAATTTGGTGATGTTCCTTATGACCAGAGAACCCTAGGAAAAATAGGATTTGAGTTAATTCATTGAGATTAACCCTAATTGGCTTAAATACCCAAAATAGGTTTCTAATTAATTAGAGTTAACCATAGATCAAATTGACTTGAAATCAATTCTCCACTGACCTTTAGGATCAGAGGAATCCATCATAAAAATTTGAGGTCAATTGGACTTGGTTAGCCCCACTAATTGGGTTGATTAAGCCACTTAGCCATTTTAAACTTTAAAAATTCATAACTTTCAAAATATCTTTCAAAAATTCACCAAATTGGTTTTGGAGTCTCTCTGATATCAGGGGAGTTTAAGAAAATTAAAATTTCAATTTTCTAAAAAAGTTGATTTTTAATATTATTTTAATATTTTTAATAATTAAAAAATAATAAAAATCACAAAAATAATAAAATTCACCAAAATGTCATATTTTGAATTTTAATCACTTAGGAACAAGTCCCATATTTTTCCTAGGTCTATTTAGTGAGATATTAATTTTTAAAAGCTCTAGGGTAATTTTAAAATTAAAAAAAAAATGTATTTTCTAGCATTTTCACCAAAATAATTATAATAAATCAAGAAAAAATCAGAAAATTGTGAAGTTTGGTTCTCTGGAATCCTTGATATCAGAGAGAATTTTAAAAATTATAAAATTTATTTTTCAACATTTATTTTATTTTTAAATTAATTAATACTCCAAAACTTAAAATAATTCTAATAAATAAAATATAATTCAAAAAAATTACAAAATTTGGTCCAAGTGGTCCTCTGGTCATTAGGAATGTCCCCTAATTTTCTTAAGGACAGAAACTTTCCCTTGGTCATGTTATTGAATTTTCCTTGAAAATTTCTATTTTCTACTAAAAATAATTATATAAATAAATTAAATGCAGAAAAATCACATTTTCTCCTCTCATGTCTTTATTGACATATGAGTGAAGTCTCATAAAAATTTCAAGTTCATTTGAGTTCAATTTAGTGAGTTATGAAATTATTAGGCTTAAAGGGCAAAATGGTAATTAAAATTTTAATCCTTTAATTAAAACTTTAGGTTTAATAAAAAATTAACAAGTAAAATATTTGATCCTAATCTGATTTGGATGATTGAAATTTAATAATTAAAGGGTAGAAACCCATTAAGCAATTTAAAATGATTAAACTTTAATTAAATAATTAATTGAATTTGGAAGAATAATAAATTTGGAATTATTAAAATAGGGATATTATTAGGAAGAGATTTATCCTTTAATTTAAAAAATCCCTAAATTAATCATCTCATTAATACTCAACTCTTAATTAAAATGATAACTCAAATTTAAAATATTAAAAGACTTAATCATTAAACTAAAATTAAATCATTAAACTCTTTCAAAAAAAATTTCAATTAAAATTAAATTAAATTAAATTAAAAATTAAATTAAATTAAGTAAATTAAATTAAAATTAAATTAAATTAAATTAAGATTAAAAGTTAAATTAAATTAAATTAAATAAATTAAATTAAATTAAATAAATTAAATTAAATTAAATTAAATTAAACTAAAATTAAATTAAATTAAATTAAGAAATTAAATCAAATAAATTAAATTGAATTAAATTAAATCAAATCAAATTAAATTAAATAAATTAAATTAAAATAAAATAAATTAAATTAAATTAAGTTAAATTAAATAACCTCACTTAAGACATGAAGAAATAAATCTAAAATAACTCGAACACTATTCCAAACTTAAATCATTAATTTGAACTTAAATTTGGATCACAAATCATTAAATATCATTTGCCCTTAGGAGCCTTAGTTATCATAACTCCTAAGTAGAACATTAAAATGAAATGTTACTTCACTTATAGGACATTCAAATGTCCTAGTTCATCGAGCAAGTTAACAAAACTTGAAAACCTCGGACGATTGATTCATTTACACAATTAAATTCATTTGGACTTGAAACAATCCTAGAAATATTGAAAAGATGTTTAAGATTTTTCTTAAGCACTTACTCAATATGATAGGATATTTACAAGAACAATTGAACTTAATTGTTCTTTGATGAAGAAAATCGTCTTCAAACTAAAAAAAACATGAGAACCTAGACGTCATAGGAAATGATCAGGCTATAGGATTAGGAATTTGGTAGAAAACCAAAACCTTTCCCTTAGCTTTACCTAGGAACTTGCTTAAATATTCTAAGCGTGTTTTAAGTGCAGCTTGGGATGACGGGAAGACCCTCAGTGTACGCTTTTATTTTATTGCAGCTTATTTTATTGCAAATGCACTTTATTTTTCTTGCATGATAAACAACAGTTGCATGAAAACCGACACCTTTAGGACGAAACCAAAACCGAAACCCATAACTAAATTAAAAGACATTACAAGATAAAATTCACCTCCACAACATTCCAAAATATAAGACAACTCAAAATTTAATCACGAAACGAACACAAAACTACAATTACAACTAAATTAAAACGTCTTGTTGGATGATCGGGAATACCTCGGATGATGTAACCTACGTGTTGCTAACGGGATTTCCCACGGTCTAAATGAAAGTGTGGAACTCATTCAGTTGAGTTTAGCAAATTCATCTGGACTAAGTGAATCCGATAAAAATAATGATGCCGGAAGGATGGAACCGTGGGATCTTAACCGGTGTCGTTATAATCAACTTTAAGATTTGTTTTAATTAAAACACAAAAAACACCCTCACATCTTCTAGGCAATTTGTATGATTCTATCATATAAATATAAGCCCTAATTAATTAAAATTGGCAAGATTAAAACATTAAATAAACATTAGGACTTTCCTAAATCCAAGCCAAACAATAGGATAGTCGGGAAATTACCGAAGTTCGCTTCGAATCCGTAATTTCTCCTACTTTGCTTCCTTTGAATTCCCAAAATAAAAATGTTCCAAATTTGATCCATTCCCTATTGAAATTCCAAAATTCAACCCCTTGAAAACTTAAACTTTGAAATTCTTGAGAGCAGAATTATTGATTATTATCGAGAGTTTTCTTAGGTGATTCCCATCACTTAAGATGTAATTAACTATAGAGGCTTGCCCTTATAGGGAACTTTAAGAACCCGAGTAATATAAACCTCGTTTAATAGTTTCATATTAAGCGAGGGAATTTGTCGGCTTATAAAATTGGTTCGCAGACCAAACGGATGTCACAAACCTTTCTAGTTTATTTAATCGAGCCCCATTATCAAACGAGTGTGTCTATTCTTCGGGATAGATACACGGTTTGTGGTGCGGCGCTCGTTTATATAAACTATTCGGGATGTGAGGTCGGTTTGATTTCATATCTTAAAATTTTCAAACTTAAAATTATTTTCAAAATCAAATACTACTTTTCAAACTATTTATTTAAATTAAATTAAAATTCGCCGACAATTTCTGTAGGCGACTCTCTTTTCAAAATAAAACACCACAAACCTAAAAAAAAAAAACGCCGACAACCGCAAATAAACTGTAAATCCAAGTAAAGGCACAATGATATAATTTATCCAATACACCAAAAAAATGACAAAAGAAATGAAGCATTGGAATTTTCCATCAAAACAACCAACATACATTGTATCTGACAACCAACAATAGACTTAAAGCAATAAACCAATTTCAATCACTCGTCGATTCTTTTCGATTGTATTTAATAACGAAGGAAACCACATGCAGAGGTCATATGCTAGTTGAGCGCGGATTCTGGGCATTTCGGATTGCCGATTCCGCTCTAGCTTCCGATCGATCGGGGTAGCACGGGTTAGTCTTTCAATATATTTGCGGACAAACATGCCGCGATCAACGCCGTTCGTCCGTCCGGGAATACCTTTGACGTGAGCCACACCCCATGACGCGGGTTTCCTATTCTTGAAGCATTCCCCGGTTAAGCTTCGTAAATAGTTTGATCTACAAAGTGCAATATAACGATTACTTATTCAATCTACACAAGTCAAGGAAATTAAATTACTCGTCCACCATATACTCACGAAAGTCTTTGCAAAGATCCTTGTGTATGTCGTTGGGTAGAGAATCGTATATTCGCCACTTTTTATTTTTTAGATCGCAAACCAACAACACCCAATGATAATTATGCACAATAGGACAAAATATAAAATCCGAGTCAGATACCGTTGTGGGAGTGATGTGTCCCAGAAATTGATATGGGTCGCCCTCCATTTTATGATAACTCGTAGGAAACGATATTTAGTTAAAATTTTAGTGTCATTCATTAATATGTCAAACAAACTAAACTAAGGGCATTACCCAAAATAATGGGGAAACATAAAGGAATTTCTGGTACTTATTGGGATGCATCCTCTTCATTTGGTACAAGATGGCGGCGAGGGCATCGACATGATCATTACCGATAAACTCATTAAAAAGCAAGTCGTCCATCATCCCACGATCTAACAACAAGAAGCGTTGGTTTATGATAATATCACTCCCGCATTAAAATCAACCCCATTTAATGTCGGTTATGTATTAAAGATATGTGAAGAACATTATATAAAAGTTGGTGCACGTACGGCTTCTTATAATTTGTCAAAAACTTGTTCGATTACATGGCGTCGGTCATCTACGATAAGGTCTCTACCAGGATACGTTGCTATGTCTCTCAACTCTTGCTGCTGTGCACAAATGAACTCAAATTTAATGTATGATGTTTAAATAGAAGCATATATAAATGAATTTAGTAATATTTATAGAAATACCATTGGGGGAGGCACGGGTAATTTCGGTTGATACAACACTAATGATTTCGAAGTACCGGGTCGGCTGGGTGCAACTTCTGTGGAGTTGGAGTGGTCGAAGACGAGAGGTGAGGGTGAGGCTGGATCGTCCAAAGCCGGTGCATCATCCCTTTGTGGTGTCTCTTCATCGTTGGCATCTCGAATAATCTTCTCGATTAATGCGGATATCCGTGAAAGGGGTTTTGTTCTCGGTGAGGAGGGCTCTTTCTCTGTCAGATGTTGGTGTTCCTTGCTCTCTAGTGGTTCCTGATGAGGGGGTCTGCTGGCAAGGGGTGTTGTTCCTGGTGAGGGGGTCTCCTGGTCTGTTGTATCCTTCACCGTCTTCCTTCTTTTGAATTGAAAGGATGTGAAAGGTGATTTCACAACCTTCTTCACCCGACTCCGTCGGCGCTTCACCCTACGCATCCAAGCTAGGTATGGATAGTGCTACCTCAGCCTGATCATGAACATCAGTTTCAACCTCTGGTATGACAGTGTCCTCCTCCTCACCCCCTCCGGATTGGGAGGTGTGACCTCCCATGATATTTTCATCTGCATTGGGTGGGACTTCAACAGGTTGCTCTGGTAAAGCGATGAGGGTCTTCAAATTCGGCGACAGGGTCTCCACAAGTAGGGTCTCCAAATTCAGCAGTAGGTTGTTCTGGTACAGCCGAAGTGTCTCCCAAAGAATCAAATTCAGCAGCAGGGACTTCTGGGCTGGCCACTGGGTAGAATTCTCTAGCCATTTTGGGTTCATTGATTGATAAATGTTGCGCAATCCTATCAACCTTTTGGCTCAGCTCAGAGATTTGCACCTCATCCCCGTCAACCCAACATTTACGGTCTCGAAGTTTCCTTCATATCGCCTGGACACATTGTTCACGGCGTCGACTAATTCATTCATAACTTCGATATTGCGAGTCATGGTAGCTAGGAGCGAAGAGATGGTGTTATTACTCGCAGCAACTCCACCGACCGAAAAATGAAGGTGAAGAGGGGGATAGAAGTTCGGTTTGTTGAACTTGAGCTGGGTTTGGAAGGCCCTCGTCCGGGTTGGCAATCCACATAAGTTCACTAAGCGAGTAACATCACTGAATTTGTCTTGCACCTAAATACGGTTTCAACAAGGTATGAAATGTTTTATTAACCATTACACAGCTAGTACTAGGTTATAAAGTTGGGAGTGACTCACTATTTCAGTGTTTAACCGCTTGAAGAATAGGTCAGCTTGTGACGCGTTCCACTTAAGGTACCTTGGCCACCGCAACATTCTTGGTCTAGCATTGGGAGTCATGCGGAGGCACCGGAGAAGTGTGCTCAAAAAACCAAAGCTGCGTGGAATCAATGTAACATTACCATTAACGGTCAATCAATAAAGTAAATATAATGATTAAATAAGATACTAACCGTTAACAAAAACAGAAACCCATTTATGTAGCCAATTGAGCGATTGAGTCTGATTTTAATGGCAACTGCGTTGATCTGCTCTATAAGATATTCACGAGAGAGCCGCGAGCCGGTTGTATGAGGAGAATGACTCTAAATTATCACCGTAGGCATCAAGGTCCGAAGGAAAAGCCGAAATTACTTGATGGAAAAAATAAGTTTGACGACGAGATATTTTATGTAGAGGTTCTCAAATGGGATCGAAGTATCCCCTCTTGCATACGCTAATATTCTCGTCCTTTATGTTAACGAGCATTCATTGTCGCCGATGGACGTGGCTTCCACTTCGGCATTGGTCCTCTGTTTGGCATCCCAATCAAAAGTGCAATTTCATCGGGCAAGCAATCTAAGCTCTTTCCCACCTAATTTGAACAACATTTTGTCATGCCTCCAACACTCGTAGTATTTGCAGAGTGAGAATATTGTCTCGGGGATACGGAGGCAAATCAAAGAACTGGCGAATATTCGGTCGGCGAGATTACTCATGACGACTTCGTAGACTGCAGCTCGACCACATCAAGTACCTCCCTCACGACGGACGGCCGACATCTACGGCTCATGTTTCTCGAGTTAAGAAACACGTAGAAAAACAAAATAATAATAAAAGCCTTAGTTGTATTATTGTAGTTTTAAGAGTTTTTGAGTTTTATTCTAGTTGTTTTTTGATTTTATTTCAATTTTATTTCTACACTCGGTTTTATTTTCGTAATATTTATTGTTTATATGAATATTATTGTGTTTAGATGTTTTGGCTTGTCATTAGGTTACACACTGGAAGTTTCTCGATTTTATTTGGGTCGTATTCGGATCATATTACAGATATTCGGCTTGTACTTCAATATTGTTTGGAGTTTAAGTATAATAATGATATCTTCTAATAAAAATACGAAGGTAGATTACGAGTAGTACCTCGACGAACTGTCGCGGTGACCATTTTGATGCTAGTCCCTTATTCTTTTTCTTGTGTTTGGTCTTCGCGTAGGTCGATCGGATTGTTGCTCCTCATTCAGTCGAACCTCTGTTTCCATCATATCTTCTGATTCCATAGCTGTGTTCTCCGCTTCCATCGACGTAAATTTGAGAAGCTGGATAACGTTCTTCTCTACTCGACTAGAGAACGAAATACTCAGAAACCCTAGAAATTTTAATTTTGGACCGGTAAAAAGTGGTGCGTAGTATTCCTCGGGAAAAGTACTCGACAAGACGTTTCGTTTCCGGTTGTATTTCCCGGGCATTGGCGCCGAATTTCAAAAGGGCAAGACAATTTAAAGGAATACGACCATTATTCAAAGAGAAACCGGCGTTTTTCGGGAATAAAATAAGGAATATTCCAATACAACCGCTATAACTCCACCCATGCTCGAGCGTGGTTGTATCTAAGTAATATTCCCATAGTTTTTAGCGTGTATTATTTTTTTTAAATTTACGCGAGATAGTAATATTAAAATTTTTATAATTATGAAATTTTTTTTAATTATTATTTTCTTTAATATAAACTTTTACTTATTACATAAGTATATAACTTTTTTCGTTTACAAAATAAGACTGAATTGGAGTATTTAACTCTGTTGTATTTTGATTATATCTCCGTCGTATTGCTGTCGTATTCCAACGAGTTGGAGTAAGACGCGGAATATTCCAATACAACCGGTTTTGTTCAGGAATAAAACAAGGAATATTCCAATACAACCGCTTTAACTCCACTCATGCCCGAGCGTGGTTGTATCTAAGTAATATTCCTATCGTTTTTAGAGTGTATTATCTGTTATTAAATTTACGCTCATAGTAATATTTAAATTTTTATAATTATGCAATTTTAATAGAAAACTTTCATATAAATAAAGTTTTAATAATATCAGAATTATAATTTTGGTCGTATTCCGACGAGTTGGATTAAAAATCCGAATATTCCAAGACAACCGGCGTTTTTCAGGAATAAAATAAGGAATATTCCAATACAACCGCTATAACTCCACCCATGCCCGAGCGTGGTTGTATCTAAGTAATATTCCCATAGTTTTTAGCGTGTATTATTTTTTTTAAATTTACGCAGATAGTAATATTAAATTTTTTATAATTATGCAATTTTTTTTAATTATTATTTTCTTTAATATAAACTTTTACTTATTACATAAGTATATAACTTTTTTCGTTTACAAAATAAGATCGAATTGGAGTATTTAACTCTGTTGTATTTTGATTATATCTCCGTCGTATTCTTTGTCGTATTCCAACGAGTTGGAGTAAGACGCGGAATATTCCAATACAATCGGTTTTGTTCGGGAATAAAACAAGGAATATTCCAATACAACCGCTTTAACTCCACTCATGCTCGAGCGTGGTTGTATCTAAGTAATATTCCTATCGTTTTTAGAGTGTATTATCACGTTATTAAATTTACGCTCATAGTAATATTTAAATTTTTATAATTATGCGATTTTAATAGAAAACTTTCATATAAATAAAGTTTTAATAATATCGGAATTATAATTTTGGTCGTATTCCGACGAGTTGGATTAAAAATCCGAATATTCCAAGACAATCGGCGTTTTCGGGAATAAAATAAGGAATATTCCAATACAACCGTTATAACTCCACCCATGCCGAGCGTGGTTGTATCTAAGTAATATTCCCATAGTTTTTAGCGTGTATTATTTTTTTTTAAATTTACGCAGATAGTAATATTAAAATTTTTATAATTATGAAATTTTTTTTAATTATTATTTTCTTTAATATAAACTTTTACTTATTACATAAGTATATAACTTTTTTCGTTTACAAAATAAGACTGAATTGGAGTATTTAACTCTGTTGTATTTTAATTTTATCTCCGTCGTATTCTTGTCGTATTCCAACGAGTTGGAGTAAAACGCGGAATATTCCAATACAAGCCGGTTTGTTCGGGAATAAAACAAGGAATATTCCAATCACAACCGCTTTAACTCCACTCATGCCCGAGCGTGGTTGTATCTAAGTAATATTCCTATTGTTTTTAGAGTTTATAATCCCGTATTAAAATTAAGCAATTAGTAATATTAAAATTTTAATAATAATGCAATTTTTGAAATTATTTTTTCTCTAATATAAACTTTTAAGTATTACATAAGTATATAAATTTTTTCAATAACAAAACAACACCTGAATATCTTTGACTATTTATTCGAAACTGTTTACCGATACTAAATAAAAAATACTATGATATTTCCACAATGCAAGTAGAGATCTATGATACATCCATCTACGATTTAACTCTATCGAATTCCGACTATATCGCCGTTGATACAACTAAAAAAATACCACTCGGCGGCACATCACTAAATACAACCCTAAAATAACTTAGGTATCGTTCAAATACAACGAGTTAAGTCGAACTGTTGTATTGTATAGGAGTGCGGAATATCTCTAATACTACTGCGCGCGGTTGTATTAGAATATTCCGCGTTTTATTCCAACAATCTGGGCGGAACGTTATCGAATACGACCGTAAAACAACATAGATATTGTTCAAATACGATAAAGTTAAATCGTAAAGATGGATGTATTAGATATCTCCAGGTTATACTTGTTGATGTATTCTTGTATTTTCGGAGTTGTATTTTCTGCACCGTTCGGTTTTATTTTTGTTATATTTTTGTATTATTGTCTTTTTATTCAGAGTTGTATTTTTGCCTTCATACTCGTTAATGATAATATTTGATTTTCAAATAAAGCTGTAATAAAGCATTTTCGATGACGAAAATAAACGGGAAAAAACACTCTTAGAGCATTTCTGATTTGCTCGTTAAACGTTGCGGCGTAATTTGGAATAAATCGTCATAAACACGGTAAAAAATCATCCAATACATCGTACGTAAGCAAAATAAACTACAATACAACACGTTTAAAGTCCGTATTTCTTTTGTGGCCATTGTATTTGAAAAATATTATAAGTGTTTTACGGTTGTATTTTTTAGCGAGAAAACATAACTCCGTGATAAAACAAATATTATAAGAAAATAAAACCTAAATGATGTACAAAGCGAACGTAAATATAATCCGCAATACTAAGCCAAAATGTTATTAAAATCAAACCAAAACCTCGCCAACTCCTACATTAAATTAAAGCCGTAGAAACTTTTACGGTGTCGGCTTTCAGATGTTACTTTCGAATAATACTCGAATTACAACTTAAATAAAACTCTAATAATACCAAAAACAAAATTCTCTAAATAAAACGAAACTTATAAGATAATAAAACCTAAATTTTACGAATGCAAAACGTAAACAATACTTTATATAATCATCTTCAAAATCCATCTTCACTTGCTCTACCTCATCCAGGAATCTCAAGACCTCCAGGAATAAAAATCCACCTCATTACTTTGCGTCGTCTCTCGTAAATCAAATTTACGCTCCGCAGCCTCCCGACAAGTAGGTCAGACAAAAACCCTAAATGTCGAATCACTAAAGATAATGGAGACAAAAAATGCGCTTATGATTTGGCGGAAATAAAGCTGCAAAAATTTCATGAAATTTCAGGCTGGGTCGGGTCGGGTCAGCAGAATGGAGATAAAAAGACTTTTTTTCAAACGTCGCATGATGGTGGTCCAGAAATCGCGTGTGCGCATTTTTATTGGCTACCGGACGCAGCGCTGCGTACGCGGTCCGGACCGAATAAAAATTCCTCAGACGGGCCATAGTAAAATATTGAAAGAAAGCTTATGGATTATACAAAGAATCGCGCTTAAATACAAATAATCATCCAGAGCTCCACGTGTCCAATCATAGTACTGATTATGGCAGGCGGGACGGTGATCGCTCCCAAATTATTTCTCTAAGAGTTTCGGGCATCGCTCGCAACAACCACAAACGTGGCCGCTTTCCGTGCCAAACACTAGACACACCGCGTCCTTCCATTGGCCCGCCCTCCCTGCAGTCCAACCACGAGACTCTCTTTTCTTATACCCTACACGTGTCTCCATAGCTGTTACAAACTGACAGGGATCTTACCGCCACCTGCCTGTTACCCCCTTCACCATCTCTCCTTTTTTTTTTATATTTCTCATCGTCCCAGCAGATCTCCACCAGGATCGTTTGGTCTCTTCCTTGCCTTGCAATGGACGTGATGGAGAGAACGGCCTGCGACGACGTGGCATGGAAAATGAGTACGATAATGTTGAGGTACCGCCCGATCGCCCCAAAGCCGGTGGTAGCGGGCTCAGCGCCGGGCATAGCCTTGGAGACCACACAAGTTGGAAAGAGGATTAAGAAGGGGGAAGGAACGCGACGGAAGACTGGCTCCTTTGGTGGAAAGCGGGGAAGAAAGCCGAGGAAAGTGCAGGATATGGGCGCAAGGGATGCAGCTGGTTTTAGCGGCATGGCGCAGGATCTGACGCTACCACTGATGCCAGTCACCCCGGAGAGGAGAGAGGGGGTGCAGGCTGTGGAATCCCCAACCTTGTCGATCACCGGGGTGTCGCCGTTTTTTTGGCCAGTACTTGACGTAGCGGGAGTCGTGGTTTCTCATAGGCCAGTGCCGGCGGCAGCTGTCTCGGTGACCATAGAGAGCGTGACGGAGGTCTGGAGTATGGGGTTTTGCGGAATTACTGGACGAGATGACGAGTTTAGGCGGTGGTTGGAGGCTGGCGACAGTCCGGCTTTTATTTCTAAGGTTGCAGATCAGATCACGTGGACCAACTCCGCCTTCAGAAGGATGTTAATCGGTGAAGGAGCTAGTGCTGAGTCTTCCTCGTCTTCTTCGTCATCTTATAGCTCGACCTCTAAGTCAGACGCTGTGTCACTGCCGGAGGCTTCCGTGGAAGAGGAAGTTAGAGTTGTACTGGTGACACGGGGTCTGATACCGGGCGACATGTGCCGGGCGTTTACATGCATGACAAGCCTGCGGCACTCGTGCGGGGGACGGGGAAAAGCCTCCCTCGCTGTGCCTTGTGATATATGGCGGTTGGAAGATGGCTGTTTGGCGTGGCGGCTTGACATGAAAGCAGCTCTTAGTCTTAGCAGGGGGGAACTAAGTTGAAAATTAAGTTACCGTTTTCGGCTGCCGCACAGGGCTGTTATTTAGAATCTTTCATGCACCATGGAGTGTTTTCTTATAAATGTAAAATAAGCGAAAATAGTGTTTAGAGAAGTTTCCTCTGGTGTAGTACGGGTTAGTGAGCGAACGTTTGTGTGGTGAAGTGGACCCGTTGCGGCGGATGTCCATGGAATAGGAGGGGTATGGGTTTTGATTTCGGTTGGT
>JAKZJZ010001970.1:0-22001 GCA_022702705.1 Papilionanthe hookeriana x Papilionanthe teres
GGTGACATGTAAAGAGGCTCTCATGGCTTGCATATGGCTTATGCATGGCTCCATGGCTCCATTTGGCTTCGGGAAAAGTAAAGTCAATTTCATGGAAATGGATTTAAGGAAAATTTTGGTATTTAGGGGTGATTTGGCACGAGGCTTGATTTGGAATTATTTGATGATGAATTTAGGACTTAGGGATGATTTTAATTGAAAGTATGATGAGGGGAAATGTCATATGGGCCTTGGAAGAATTTTGGGCTTTTTTGAAAGGGTTTTAGATCGCTTTTAAGATGGATTAGGAAAGTGGGCTCTTGAATTTTAAAATGGATTTTGGGATGAAATTTTGTAAAGAGGTTGGGCCAAATAATTATTGGGTTTAGCTCATGGATGTGTCATGAGTGACTTGAAGCAAATTTGGGGTAGTTTGGACTTGAATTGGGTTGGATTTGAATTCTTTTCGTGAATGGGCCAATGTAGGTCAAATTGGGCTAACTTGGGCCAATGTTGGGCTAGGGTTGAAATTGATGTAAAATAAATATTAAGAAATGTTTATGGGAGTGTTTCAAAGAGGTTTTGGCTTTGGTTGGGTTTTAATTTTGAGGTTTGGGCCTATTCGGGTTAGATTTGGGTTTAGGTCAAAATTGGGCTTTTTGATTTTGGGTTGAATTTGAGTGGGGTTTGGGTCAAAATCTTGGGCAAATCATGTTAGTGTTTTGTTTATGAGGATGTTAAGGAAGGTTTAGAAAAGATTTGGGGTTAATTGGAGTTGAATTGGGTTAGTTTGGGCTAAGTTTGGGTCATGGGTCCAAATTTGGGCTTTAAGGCCCAAAGTGAAATTGGATCCAAATGTCAATCAAATTGGACTTGGATTTGGTCTAAATTGGTATTGGGAATGTTGAATTGAAGTTTAGAATTGAATTGGACCAAAATTGGGGTCAATTGGGTATGTTTGGTTTGACATTGGGTCCACTTTGGGTTAAAATGGGTCAATTTGGGGGTTTTGACAAAAGTAGGGTAAATTGACAAAATTGGCCCATGGTGTAGTTGGACAAAATGAAATTGGGAATATTTGGGATTTTCTGGAATTTTCTGGGAATTTTCTGAATTTTTGGATTTTTGGGTCAAGAAGGGTATTTTGGGTATTTGGAGGGTATTGGGAGGTTTTCTTGGAATTTTTGGTATTTTTGGATATGGATGATCAATTTGAGTGATGTGGAGGTGTTTGGGATTGATTTTGGAAAATTTTAGGTAATTTGGAGATTTTGCAAAAATTGGGTAATTCAAGGCTGTTGTGAGTGCTTAAGTAGGTGTAGGGTCCCGGGGTCAAAAATCGAAAATTTGGGAAATTGAAGATCGGGTGAATTTGGGTGGGGTGAAATCATTTTGGTTGAGCCATGAAGCCATTTCAAGCCCATATGAGCCATGAAAGGACTCATTCGAGGCATTCACTATGTTGTTCCTAACCCCTTGCACAAGCGGCTTAGGGGTTAAGGACCATCCATGTGAATCACCTACATGAGTCGGAGGTTAAGTTGGGTATGGGTGTGGTTTTAGGAAGTGTGTGGAAATGTAGTGTGTAAGTGTAGTGTATGTCAGCCCTTCACTCGCACCGAGCCACCTAGTAAGCGCTCCTAAGGCCAAAGAGTCCCATAGAACTCATCCTTTAAACTTCCACATTCGATTTCAACCCTCTAGGTGATTAGGGGTCTATAGTCAAGTTTGTGGAGTTTGCAGGGAGTTTAGAAGTGGTTTGAATTTCTAAAAGGCGGGTCCCAATTCTAGTCCTCTAAGATAGTCAAAGGAAAAGCCTAAGGCTAGATCCTAAGCACTAAAAGAAGAAGGGAAGACCTCATCAAAAATGAGGTCAACAAATGGACTCCCAATAGGTGTGGTGAGCCGACGGAGCACACCGCGCGTATCGGTGTTGACCGAAGCGATCAACAAAACCAACACGTATGTCCAAGTGACGAACTTGAGACGAAGTGAAGAGTTTCGCCGGGGAGTGTCAAGTATATCTCCGGAACCGGAGATTTCTTGAACTCTCGCCTGGGAAAGGAAAAGGAGGTAAATCCCAAATCACATGATCCGAGGGAATTTCGATTTAGATTTTATTTTGCTTCAATTTATGTTTTGATGTGTGAGTTTAAATTTTAGTTCGGAGTTTCAATTTAGATCAAGTTTCGTCAAAATTAATTTGAGGGATTCGATTTGAAATGAAAATTAGGATTTCGAGGTTTTAGATGTAACATCTCCAACCTCGAAAGAAGATCGAATTGATTAGATTGAACCGTTGCAACGAGAAGATATCTCAGAGCAAAGTGGTGTTGGATGTAAAATCCTTAACCTCAAGAGTTTGATTTCGATTTGATGTATTTCATTGCGATAGGGAAAAGATCCTAAAGCAATGCAGTCTTGGATGTAAAATCCTCGACCCAAAAGGTTTGAATTTGATGTATTTCAGAGGCAACAGGAAAGAATCCTAGCAAAGCAGTCCTGGATGTAAAATCCTCGACCCAAAAGTTTGAATTTTGATGTATTTCAAAGGCAACAGAAGAGAATCCTAAAGCAAGTGCAGTCCTGGATGTAAAATCCTCGACCCAAAAGTTTGAATTTCGATGTATTTCAAGGCAATAGGAAGAGAATCCTAAAGCAATGCAAGTCTCTGGATGTAAAATCCTCGACCCAAAAGTTTTGAATTTTGATGTATTTCAAAGGCAATAGGAAGAGAATCCTAGCAAAGGCAGACTTGGATGTAAAATCCTCGACCCAAAAGTTTGAATTTTGATGTATTTCAGTGCAATAGGAAGAGAATCCTAAAGCAAAGTGCAGCTTGGATGTAAAATCCTCGACCCAAAAGTCTTGAATTTTGATGTATTTCAAAGTGCAATAGGAAGAGAATCCTAAAGCGAATGCAAGTCTTGGATGTAAAATCCTCGACCCAAAAGTTTTGAATTTTGAATTTGATGTATTTCAAAGTGCAATAGAAAAGGATCCTAAAGCAAGTGCAATCTTGGATGTAAAATCCTCGACCCAAAAGTTTTGAGTTTTGATGTATTTCAAAGGCAATAGGAAAAGGATCCTAAAGCAAGCAGGTCTTGGATGTAAAATCCTCGACCTCAAGAGTTTTGAATTTTGATGTATTTCAAAGGCAATAGGAAAAGGATCCTAAAGCAAAGGCAGATCTTCGGATGTAAAATCCTCGACCCAAAAGAGTTGAATTTGAATTTTTCGAATGAGATTTGATTTGAGATCTAGAAGATCGGATTTGAGATTTGATAGAGATTTAGAATCTGGAAAGATTGAATTTGAATTTGGAGGGATGAGTTTGAACTCGATTGAAATTTGATTTAAGATTTGATTTGAATTTGAAAGATCAAGTTCGAAACTCGATCGAGATTGGATTTAGATTTTGATCGAGGATTCGATTTGGAATTTGTAAAGATGAAATTTGATTTGGAATTTGGAAGGATGAATTTGATTCAATTTGAAAGATGAATGAGATTTGTGTTGATTTCGTTTATCTTTTAATGGTTCAAATTTTATTTTATTGTTTATTTAATGTTCATGTGAACTTAGTGTTTGTCATTTTTAGATTTTTTTTTTAGAAAGTTTTCTTTTATTCTCTTTTTTTATTTCTTTTCTGTTCTTTGTTCGAAGTTCATTTAACTTTAATGGCGTTTCCCAATCAATTTGCACAAAAGAGGTGAAGGCCAAAAACGTGACATGGTCACTTTCATTCCAATCATGTTGAAAATACGTCGTACAACTCGATCCGGAATATATTTCATACAATCCATGTAGACTCAAAACGGATCGTGTATGATCTTTGTTGATCCATCAAAAGAATCATCCGTCAAAAATCCATGTCCGAATAGTGAGGTACATGGTCAATAACATCACCTTCCAAGCCATCCTCGGCAAGGATGCCGACTGGATGTACATCGGAGGTGTGATATTTCCCATGTAACTCACGACTCGTAAGGCCGGAGGTTCTCTAGCTCCGGATCCGGTCGGAAATGGTAAGGTATTTTGTCGTCGTCCATCCTCCCGAAAGTAACTCGAGATTCGCTCCACCGGCACCCCCGGTATGCAATGCTTTGCGATATCTCGCTCCGTTACCTCGCAGCATCATGACGGAACCCACCGGTAAAGGTATCTTTACCGGCCCTCGGAACTCACCCGGCCTCGCTATCCGGAGGTCGATCCGAACATGATGTTGCACTCATTCAAGAAAGAGACCGTGCGTAAAGGTCCGACGAAGTCGCGGTGATCAATATGTGGGGTATGCGATCACCCCGTTTGTAGATGTTGATAATGCAACTATCGGGTATGCAATCCGTCGCAATACCCTCCATGTTATCAATCTTTTTACCATTCTCTTGATAACCGATGGCATCGGATCTACTCGCCCATGACGGAGTATTCCCGGTGGGTTTCCCTTCCCGTCTTCGAAGAAAGTCAGTAGCAAGCATCCGCATCAGTATCGTGATTCTTCCTTTCCCCGGCATCCATCTCCGGGGTTCTCGAGTATGTGTTTTCCTCGTGCGGCTCGCTCGGCCCATTCTTTTCGCATCCCGGATACGATCCACGATTTGCTCGTTGTTCATACTCCGAGAATACGCTCTGTGTAGCTCGAGGCCTTCTAAGATGTCGATTCTTCTTCCTTTAATTCTCTCGAAGTATTCGAAAGTTTTCTTTTCAACATTCCGCATCCTCTCCAGCTCGTATTCCGGAATGATCCGCAGATGGCGAGGCCTTGTGACGTATTGTGGGATATATGGTTCAATCCCTTCACGTTCCCCCGCATACCTCGGCTCCTCGTGGATGATGTCCGTCGGGACATCCCCCGGGTCGCTTCGCAACAAGGTCATGCACCGCCGGTGGTTCTATCCGATGGCGTGGTAGCCTTCTTTCTTCCGATCTTCCGGAGATTTCCCCGGTTCTTTCGTTATTCTCAGGAGCCGGCCTCCTTTTTCGTGTTCCCGGTGAACCGGTGTCCTCGAAATGTGAGTGCCGGCATTAGCAACCGTCTCCGTCGCGCCGGTCCGCAGCCTAGTTTTGTTAACATTTTACGGATGCGGCGATTCTTATTTCTTCGTTGCGCGGCCGTGAGAGTAGCCCTCCGAACTTCTTGAATCTCCGCGCGGCGCGGCGCCGACAAGCCCGCCCTCCGCCGTAGTGACTACGGACTTCATTTTCTTGTCTTCTTCGGTGTTTGCTTTTCTTTTCTCGTTGTTGGATCGGTGGCTTGGGCCACCCACTTTCATCACCGTCCGCCCGGGTAGTTCTTCTCGGCTAACCGGGACCCGGCCACTTTCCTCGTATCGTAGGCTCCGCCGGTGCGAAATCCGAGTCAATCTCGATTATCGCTCCATCTTTCACCCTCTTTTCATCGAGTGCAAGGCTTACGCCATTCTTAAAGTTCAAGACCAACCGCCCGTTCGACATTTCCCGCGAAAAGACAAGGAAAAGGATCAGTGGGTCGTACTAAGAACAAGAACATTAAGAAAATGTTTATTAAAGATACATTTTTTCATTATTCTTATATTTTGAAATTTAACAGGAATGAAGTAGGATAAGATCCGGAAAGAGATCTTGATTTGAAAAAGGAAACAAGGAAAACTTAATTATCATGATTTTATTTATCTTAGCACATTTTATTATTTTTGAGTTCGGACCCAATCATAAGTAATTACTTCACCCGTGTTTCTTAGGGATGAAGAATTCATTCCTTCGAAACATCAGTAGCGTAATATTTTTTCAAGTATCGTCCGTCGATCGGAAGCATATGTCGTTCTCCCCGGCAATTCACTACCGGTAGGAACCTCCCGAGTATACCGCTTCAACCACAAACGGTCCTTCCCAAGTGGGTTCAAATTTTCCTCCTATCTTGCGGTGTGCAAGAATAGGTCTCTCGAGAACGAGAACTAAGTCACCAACTTTCAAGGTTCTCGGCGGACCCGCTTGTCAGCGGCTCGAACCATCTTAGCTCGGTATAGTTCTAAATTCCGTTGCGCCGCAAGTCTTTTCCCTTCCAAGCTTTCTAATTCTTCGAGTCGTAATCCGGCGTTTTCTTCGTCGTGATCTTATTTGCAATCGCAATTCCGAGTGAAGGAAGCCGAACCTCTAAAGGTAACACCGCTCGGACCCATACACCGCAGCGTAAGGTGTAGCTTCGAGTAGGGTTCTGAAGGTTGTCCGTAGGCCCATAAGGCTTCTAACAATTTCTCGTGCCAATTTCTCTTATTATCGTCCAAGGTTTTCTTTAAGATTCGAACGAGAGTTTTATTAAAAGCCTCGCCGAGGCCGTTTGCTTCGGGTAGTAAATTGTCGAGTATCGCCAGCCGATTCCGTGTCTCCCGACAAAATTGTTGATTTGTGTGCTTCGAATGCCGACCCATTATCCGAGATGATCCTCGCGCGGCACTCCGAAACGGTAGACAACTTGGTTCTCGAAAACCGTAAGCACGTGGTGTGCTTTCACTTCTCTAAGTGGAACCGCTTCGCCCACTGGAAAAGTAATCCGTAGCCGCAAGAATGAAACGATGTCCTTCGAAGATGGTGGTTCTATCGGACCCACTATATCCGTGCCCCAACATTCAAATGGCCACGACGCAATTGTCTGGTGTAGCACATTTGGAGGTCGATGTAGAACCACCCGTGCACTCGGCATCGGTGACGCCTCTCGGCGATTTTCATGCAATGGTCATCATCGAGGGCCGTAGTACTCCTAGTCTTTTAATTTTCATTTTCATCTTTGGACCCGACCGGTGAGCGCCACGCAGTCCCGAATGCACCTCTTTAACAATTTCACGGCCTCGTACCCGCTTAGGCACCTTAGCCACATTTCGATCAAAAGACCTTCCGTATAATGTGTTGTTTATTAATGCGTAAGACGTAGTTCTTTTCGATCCGATGGGCCAACGACCCATCGTCCGGTAGCTTTCCCGTTTGCAGTGTAGTTCATCAATGGCCGTCGCCAATCTTCTCGTGTTTTCCGTCACTACCGCAACCGATTCTTTTTCTTTTGCCGATTTGTGCATCGTGTCTATGTCGAGCCGTGATAGGACCCGACGTCCGCGAACCGACACTTCCACTCGATTCATCTTGCAAACAGCAAATTCTTTTGCGAGACGGCTAAAGCATCCGCTAAAGCATTCTCTTTTCTAGGAATTTTGTAGATCGTCACATTTGGAATCTGTTCCAACAAATCGTATGGCATACCGGAAGTATTGTTCGAGTCTTCGTTTAAAAATTCCGTATTGTCCGACGATCCGTCGAATGATTAACCGTGAATCCCCGTAGATGTTGATGTCCGTTATCCCCATTCGAATGGTTAATTCCAATCCCGTTATGAGGGCTTCGTATTCGCTTCGTTGTTTGTACACGGCTCCGTCAAGTGGTAGGAGTATCTTAACATCCCCCGCTCCGGTAGTTATAAAGATTAGCCCGATTCCCGCCTTACCGGCACTATCACTTGCGATTCTTCGTCTTTGTGTGCCGAAGATGCTCCGTCGAAATACAATTCCCAACGTCGATCATCGTGGTCTTCTAGGCTCATTATTTGTTCATCCTGCGATCGTCATCGAGAGGAGATTCGGCCGCAAAGGGTGTGCCGCGAGGAAGTCCGCTAAGACTTGTCCCTTTACGGCACGCGTAGGCACGAAAGTTATATCGAATTGCAATAATATCATCGACCATCCGGCAAGTCCGCCGAAAGTGTTGGACGAGTCATCAAGTATCGCAATGGATTAAACTTCGAAATCAAGTTGACCTTATGAGAAAGCATGTAGTGCCCGAGCTTGAGCGGCGAAGATCGTGGCCAAACAATGCTTTTCAATTGCGGGATACCTTACCTCCGTCTGAAGTAAACGACGGCTTAAGTAGTAAAGAGCATTTTCTTTACCCTCATCATCGACCCGGCTAACAGTGGCTCCGAGAGAGTCGTCTAAAGCCGCGGTGTAAAGTATCGCCGGTCTACCCGAGACCGGGGTCGCTAAGACAGGAGGTGTCATTAAATATTGTTTAATGTCTTCGAAGGCCTTCTCGCATTTCTCTTCCCAAATAAATTTGGCGTCCTTTTTAACTAGTGCCGAGAAAGGCCGACACCTACCCGACAGTGCTCGAGATAAAGCGTCGAAGATATGCCAGCCTTCCCTTGAAAAGATCGTAGTTGTTTTAAGGTTTTGGGAGGCGGCATTTCTAAGATGGCTTTAATCTTCTCCGGTCGATTTCAATTCCACGATGTCTGACAACGAATCCTAAGAATTTCCCGGAGGTGACGCCGAAGGCGCATTTTAAGGGATTCATCTTAAGGTTAAATTGTCTTAATCGTTCGAAAACAATTCTCAAATCATACAGGTGGTTTTCCTTTACTTTGCTTTCGATGACGACATCGTCCACGTAGCACTCGACTCGATTGTGGATGAGATCATCAAAAATTCTCGTCATTGCTCTTTGGTAAGTCGCTCCCGCGTTCTTCGATCCGAATGGCATCACCGTGTAACAAAATACTCCGATCGGCGTTCCGAATGCCGTAAGCTTTTCATCTTCTCGAGCCATTTTTATCCGGTCGTATCCTCGAAGATCCATCCATGAATGAGAATATTTCATGTGTCGAAGCAATATCGATCATCGGCCTGGAATCGGCAGAGGGAATTCATCTTTTGGACATGCCTTGTTTAAATCTCTCGAAGTCCACACAAATTCCGATCCGACCATTCTTCTTCTCGACCGGCACTACGTCGGCTAACTGTGTCGGGTATTGTTCTTCACTGACAAATTTAGCGTCTATTAGCTTTTTTAACTTCGGCTATAACTTGTTGTTCGATTTCCAAACGCATTCTTCCGGGACCTTGTCCGACCGGAATGTAGCAGGATCCACTCCTAGCTTATGGATCGCAACCTCTCGGGGCTAATCCCGGCATTTCATCGTAGCTCCAAGCAAAACAAACTTTTAAATTCCATTAATAATTTGATTATTTCTTCGGAGTCTTCTTTATCGAGTAAGGAGCTAACAAAGGTAGGTCTAGGCTCTTCGCTAGTACTCCAAGTTAACTTCCGTTAACTCATCTATCGTAGATTTAATTTCTTCTTCGAATTCTGCGAGCGTCTCCACTTAGTAAATCTTCGAGTTCGTCGGTAGTTTCCATGCAGCTTTCATCGGATTTGCAAGTGACAACCAAGCAAAATTCAGCATCGTCAACCGACCCTACCGTGCCGAATCCGAGTCCATACTTTGAATCGGGAGGACGACCGGAGTTATTCCATAACTTTTCAAAATGTTGTGATCGGCTCTGTCCATCGTCGAGGTAAGAAACCACGTTGAATTAAATTTCGAACACAGGGAGAGTACCACTCAAAAGGTAATTCCATTAATTCCGATGAAGTGACATCTTCGAATTGTACATTATTTTCGCTTTGGAGGAAGAAGCACCACTGTAGAATTCGATCGGCTTCGCACCGTCACTACGTACCTCTTCGACCTCCATACCCTCGATCTTATTGAATGGATCGGAGTTAGGGTCATAAGTATGTACGTAGTGGTTAATCTTCTCGTACATCGATTTGTATTCTTCGTTCTTTTCATCTTCGAGAGAGATCTTGTATTGCGGCTTCTTTCGACTTATTGTCGTCGCTTCTTGCTCGATTTCTTTTTCTTCTTCGTAACTATCATCCCAATCAACATCGATGGCTGGTTTCTTTTCGTCCAATCGTCCTAGTGTCTCTACCACGCGCCTCGTCCCCGCCTCGACCTCGGATGCGAGTCGTGGAGAAACCTTCACCATCTCGCCGGAAGGGAGCGGTGAGTGATCGTCGTGACTAGAACTTCGTGTTCTTCGTTGTCTCGAACTTTCTTGCTTCATTTGTTACGGTATCTCCGGAGAAGATTGTTTTCTTTGGCGGTGCATAATAAGCCGCATCTTCATGGATTCCAATTTCATGTACGGAGAATGGTTGTAAGTCTCCTTCGATGCACCGTTCCCCTCCATCGTAATATTTGATGCACCGATGCGCAGATGATGGTACCATCCTCGTTTTCATGTATCCATGGTCGGCCCAGAGAGCGTCGAACGACGTTTCGAATCGATTATATGAAATTTTGCGGTTGTCTTTGCTAAATCACCGGTCTTCATCGCTAGCGTTATCGACCCGAGGGCTCTTTCTCCTTTCCGGTCGAATCCTCTTAATAACATTTTGTCGGCCTCGAGCTCACGAGCATCAATTTCCAAGTATGCTAGTGTTCGAAGACTCATTATATTGATTGATGCTCCCGGATCCACCAATACTCCGGAGAGCGTAAACTTCCCAATTGTAATCGAAATGTACAACGGCTCGGCCATGATCCGCTGTCCCAAGTAGTAGGTCATCGTCCGTGAAGGTAACACCTCGTCGTTCCTTTAACGAGCAAACCTCATCCAAGGAATCTCCGGCCATTCGAGCTAAGCAAATTTCCGGATCAAGTAAGGCCTCGATCGAGCTTCTCTCATCTCCTTCGATAAGATGAGAGCATCGTAAATGCTCGCTTGGCCGCGTAGTTTCCTAAGATGGGCTAGCACGTTGTAGTCCACTTTGTTCTCCCGTGTCTCGCTCTTCTCGAATGGGTATGTCTTCCGCCGTGGTTGGTTCTTCTCGAACAACCACCGCTTTCCTTTGTCTTTTGGACCCATTCTCGGAGGTAGAACTTTTCCACTTCTTAGGTCGACTTCGTAATTTCTTCCGAATCTAGTATCGAGTTTGTCGGTGTCTCCTCCCGAATCGGAATGACCGGCTCTTCCGGATTATCTTCCAAATCAAGGCTCTAACTCTATCAGTAACCGGAGCTCCTCGAAACTCGCGCATAGATCCGTTGCTCGTTGAACTCTCGTAGCCTCCTCGATGGATGCCTTCTTCGTCATTTTGATCGTCGAGATCATGTATGATTCGAGAATTGTTGTTGGTATCGAAATCGACGCCCGGATTGTCGCTAGTTACGTAATCGTTAGAAACAGATCAAAACGTAGCCAACGCCATCACCCTTATCATTATATGATCCCACCGAAGTGAGCAGATAATCATACAAAATCGAGGTTCGAGGGATTTCTCCCCCGAATCGAAACAACTATCCTAGGATAAGCAGCCCCTAGCCTAGCCTTAGGAATCTCGGTCCCCTCTTCTTCGTCAATTTTCTTCTTCTCTTCGATTGTCTCCTGTCGAGGTGGTTCTTCTATCGCAAGTGATAGTACCGGCTTAACTGGTCTCGAACTCGAATCGAAGCTCGCACCGAAGCGGTTCGGATGTTGTCTAAAATCTTCTTCGAAGATCTCGTCTGTGCGGTAGTCCATCCATCGTCGCTGCATAGGGATCTATCGGAATGACGGGATCGGCTGAGATAACATCGACTGGAACCTCCTTTCGGGGTTCCTTCATGTACTCCTTCGGGATTGTTATATTTCCTTTCCGAAGGTTGTCGTCGAGCCAACTTTTCGAAGGTAATGCAGCTTTCTATCTTCGTGCCCAAGCATCCGATGGTAGGGGCAAAAGTCGGGATCACCTTTCTTGTTGACTTCCTCCGGTCTTTGGGCTCTGGCACTGGAAATCCGGAGTTTTCATTAAGCTACGGAACATCTTTGCATCGCTTCATTTTTGAACGGATATTCTCTCGCTCGAAGCTCCCTCAATGTACGTTGCGGACGAGACGGCTGTTCATACCGCGGAGACGACCGATAGCCGGACCGAGGTTGCCGGTAATTTTGTTGTGGTTGCCGCGGCCGTTCCGGTGGTATTTGCATCGGCTGTTTGCCTTTGTCAACCGCCGCAACGACCCCGCATTTCTTTTCGAAAGTCTTCACCGGCTTCTCGCTCGTCCGTCTTGTCGGCAAAACTTAATTGCTTCGCCTCTTCTTGCAAGCTTCCGCCTCGCTTAACAACTTCTCAAAAGTCTTAATAAGTGAATCCCTCGAGGAGAAGTGCTATCTGGCCGTGAATGCTTTTAAGCAAGATGCCGACCGCATGTTGTTCTTGCAGCTCGTGGTTCACACTTCATGCTTAAGTTTCTCCATCGAAGTATGTAATCCACCAAAGTTTCATTCGGCCTTTGTTTCTCTACCACTAAATCACCTATAGTGATGTGGTGCCGAGCTCCGCAAATCGCTTAATGAAGAGGCTCTCTAGCTCGAGAATGTCTTTGCTGCATCCGTCGGGCAATCTCGCATACCCGCCGAAGGCGATCCCCGACAGATCGCTAACGAACCGTCGGAAGAGTAGCGCATCGCTCCCGCCGCATTGCAACAACCGGCACGAAAGTGTGCAACATGCCGTCTGGGGTTCCTGCCCGTCGAAGGTCTTAAACGGAGGTGGTACGAAGCCCTTCGGGTATCGGATAGCGTCGACCCTTCCGGTAAGGTCTACCCGTCCGAATAGATGTCCCGTTCTTCGATCGTGCTAGGGCTTCTCGCACTCTGCCGTTCTACCAAGTTCTTGATATCCTTTTCGAGGATCATACTTCGTGTTGTATCCTTTTTCACCGGTCATCCCCATCGACGGATGTAATTTCCTTTCCTCCGTCTACGATGTGAATGACCTCCGGGGGTGTCTCTCATGTGGTCGTACTCGACTTTGGAGAGTGGCTAGAGCTATGGCCATCTCTTCCATCCTCTTCGCCATTCGAGCGATCGTGTCGTCCTTTTCCCGAAGCCGTCTCTTCATCGGCTCCGGCTCCTCTCTTCGCGGCCGCAGGAGCACCTCGAGAAGATGATGAAGCTCGTGTCTCAACCATGTCGATTTCTCGCATATTCGTTGTCCATGAATTCCGATGAGTCGATCTCATCTCCGAACTTTTCTTCTCTTTCTTTCGCCAACCGCTCGGATGTCGGTTCTCAACTTTTCCATGGCATCTTCTAGCGGAGCTTCGTGTATCTTCGTGGTTGTCATGCGATGGTCGCCGGTCCTTTTTCACGAGTCCCCTTCATCGCAAGTAGCACTTTCTTCGCATTCCAGCCTCCCCGGCGAGACTTTCTCTCTCGGCCGTCGTTTCGGCCTCAATCGCCCCGTAGTGGGACGCCACACCATCCTTCTAGCAGCAGAAGGTCTAGGACCGTATGGTCTATCGGCCAAATGCCGGAAGGTGGTATCCTCCCTAATCCGTAATCCCGATACTACGACAGGCGGCTAGCCTTCATTCTCTTGCTCGGCTTTTCTATCATGACGGCGGGTTCTACTCGAGGCCCAAGACGGGATTCGACCGGCACCCGCCCTATCCTTCGTAGAATTTCCGACACGGGCGCTTTTCCTTCTTTGCTAGCCTTTTCTACCAAAGTTTGCAGTCGAGCAAACGGCGTAGTTCTGGTTCTTTTCGCGGCTATCGTTGTAGTATGCGGTCGTGGTAATGTGGCAGCAATCTTTCGAACATTCTCTTCATCCTCTCGCGGCGGAGAGGGGATGGAACCCGCTTCCTCCCAAAAGTGGTATGTAGTCAGCAAGGGTGTATATTCGGTAGCGTGTATATTCCGGCAACTCCGGAATTTCCTCCAGAAGGCAATCTCAGCAGCCTCGGCTTCCCCGGCGATCCTTCTATTTCTATTTCTTCTTCGGGTCTTTGTCAGCGACGGAATCTTCGAACCGGACCCGATTTCGAAGACGAAGGTCTTACAGAAGATCCGTACCCTCCACGGTAATAGTGCTTACCATAGTTCCGGATTTCTTTCCCTTTGATTTGCGTAAGTCGGGGTAGGTGCGTAAACAACTAGACCAAATGGGGGTAGTGAGAATAGCCCTCCCGCGGACAGCAGATTCCTCCTAGTCGGGACCCTTCGCAGGGAGGAAACTCTCGGGTCGACCTAAGGTCGAACTCGCGCAGTGGTTCCTCGCCTCGTATACCTTGTTCGTCGCTGCAAAGAGGGAGACGTCTGCGGACCTCGACGTTCGTGGCTGCAAATCCCCGTCCAAATCGGATGACCCCATTGTCGGCAGCTTCATCCTTATAGACAGCCGAAGTCCAATCCGTTGGTGAAGGAGAAAATCGCTCGGGCTTCCATTTCCGCAGGTAGATTCTCGGTTGTCGTCCCAAGTTATGCTTCTTTTCTTCAGGACGAAAAGAAAGGAATCGAAAAGAGTCCGAACTCATTCTTTGTTCATGTATTTATAAGAAGGAATCATTTGTTAAAAGAATCACTTATTAGAGGGTTTGTTTATTTAGAACGAAACGTTCAAAGGTGTGAGAAGGTAAGGAATCCGATTCGTAAAGGAAAAGAAAGTCTTAAGCAAGACTTCCCGACTCGAAGGATCATTCCTAAACTAACACCTATCGGGGTCCACCCCACCTCGTAAATGAGGTAAAGGATCTCGAACCTCTCCGTTTAGGGGTGTCTAAACAAAGGGCTCCTAAATCCGAGAGAATGTCGGCTATACTTGTTCAAGATAGAAATGAACATAGTATTCCAACGGAAAGAAGGGTAGTTTGATCCATTAGTGACATGGATACACTACCGATTTTTGAAAGCGAATTATTCGATTATAATGGAGAGAGGAATCTTCCCCACGTGAGTCGCCGTAAATCCTGCGCTATTTCTAGTCATTATTTTTAGGTCGTGTTTTATTTTGAAGAGGGGTCGCCTACCGTAAATCGTCGGCGAATTTTTAATTTAATTAAAATAAATAATTTGAAAAGTAGTATTTGATTTTAAAAATAATTTTTAAATTCGAAAGTTTTAAGATATGAGATTAAACCGACCTCACATCCCAAATAGTTTATATAAACGAGCACCGCACCACAAACCGTGTATCTATCCCTAAGGATAGACACACCGCTCGACTAGTGGGGCTCGATTAAATAAACTAGAAGATTAGTGACATCCGTTTGGTCCGCGAACCAATTTTATAAGCCGACAAGTTTCCCCGCTTAATATGAAAACATTAAACAGTGGTTTATATTACTCCGGGTTCTTTAAAATTCCCTATAAGGGCAAGCCCCTATAGCTAATTACATCTTAAGTGACGGGAATCACCTAAGAAAACTCTCGATAATAATCAATGATTCTCGCTCTCAAGAATTTCAAAGTTTAAGGTTTTCAAAGATCGAATTTCGAAGTTTCAATAGTGGAATGGATCAAATTTTTGGAACATTTTGTTTTGTGAATCCAAAGGAAGAAAGGTAGGAGAAATCACCGATTCGAAGTGAACTTCGATAATTTCCCGACTATCCTATCGTTTCGCTTCGAATTTAGGAAAGTCCTAATGTTTATTTAGTATTTCAATCTCGCCAATTTTAATTAATTAGGACTTATATTTGTATGATAAAATCAAACAAATAACTCTAGAAAATGTGAGGGCTTATGTCGTATCGACGACTACCTCGGAATCCTAAGACCGGTTAGTGGCTTAATTTGCAATGCAAATGCCTAACGAAGAGTCGAGGATTTATGTCGCACTAGTGCAAGCTACCTCGAAATCCTATGGCTTTGTTGTTTTAATTCTAAGAAAGTTTTGCTGAAGTAGACTTAGGTTTCGCTGATGACGATGGTCGTGCTGCCCACCATGCTCCGAGCTCCTTGTTGTTGCAGAGGTTTAGTTTTAGAAATCATAAATCAGTGGATGAGAGAAGTGTTTTGGTTTAGAGAAAATCTTAATTTCCAAGTGTTTTTTGTGTTTTAATTAAAACAAATCTTAAAGTTGATTATAACGACACCGGTTAAGATCCCACTGGTTCCATCCTTCCGCATCGTTATTTTTATCGGATTCACTTAGTCCGTATGAATTTGCTAAACTCAACCGAATGAGTTCCACACTTTCATTTAGACCGCGGAAATCCCGTTAGCAACACGTAGGTTACATCATCCGAGGTATTCCCGATCATCCAACATGACGTTTTAATTTAGTTGCAATCGTAGTTTCGTGTTCGTTTGTGATTAAATTTTCGAGTTGTTTTATCTTTCGAAATGTCGTGGCGGTGAATTTTATCTCGCAATGACTTTTAACTTAGTTTTGGTTTTAGTTTTAGGGACTATCCTAAAGGTGCGGGTTTTCATGCAACAGCTTGTTTTATCATGCAAGAAAAGTAAAATGCATTTGCAATAAAGTAAATTGCAAGAAAGTAAATCGCAATAAAATAAAAGCGTACCCTGAGGGTCTTCCCGTCATCCCAAGCCGCACTTAAAACACAATTAGAATATTTAAGCAAGTTCCTAGGTAAAGCTAGGGGAAAGGTTATGGTTTTCTACCAAATTCCTAATCCTATAGCCTAGTCATCTCCTACGACGTCTAGGTTCTTCGTGTTTTGCTTAAGGACGATTTTCTTCATCAAAGAATAATCAAATTCAATTGTTCTTATAAATATCCTATCATATCGAGGAAGTGCTTAAGAAGGATCTTAAACATCTTTTCAATATTTCTAGGATTATTTTAAGTCCAAATGAATTTAATTATATAAATGAATCGATCGTCCGAGGTTTTCAAGTCTTGTTAACTCGCTCAAATGAATCTAGGACATTCGAATATCCTATGAGTAAAGTAACACTCCATTTAATGTTTCATTTAGGAGTTACAATAATCAAAGCTTTCAAGGGTAAATTAGTATTCAAATGATTCGATTTAAGTTAAAGGGTTTAAATTTGGAATAGTGTTCAAGTTGCTTTATATTTAGTTTAATTTAATTTAATTTGATTTGATGTTTAATTAATTTGATTTGATTTAACTTTAATTTAATTATTTAATTTAATTTAATTTAATTTTAATTATTTAATTTAATTTAATTGTTTAATTTAATTTAATTTAATTTTAATTTAATTTAATTTAATTGTTTAATTTAATTTAATTTAATTTTAATTTAATTTAATTTAATTGTTAATTTAATTTAATTTAATTATTTAATTTAATTTAATTTAATTTTTAATTTAATTTAATTTAATTATTTAATTTAATTTAATTTAATTATTTAATTTAATTTAATTTAATTTTAATTAATTTAATTTAATTTAATTATTTAATTTAATTTAATTTAATTTTTAAATTTAATCTTAATTTAATTTATCTTTAATTTACTTTATTTTTAATTTTAATTGAAATTAAGTCTTTTAATATTTTAAATTTGAGTTATCATTTTAATTAAAAATTGAGTATTAGTTGATATAATTAATTTAGGGATTTTTAAATTAAAGAATAAATCTCTTCCTAATAAATATCCCTTATTTTAATGATTCCAATTTTATTATTCTTCCAAATTTAATCCATTATTTAATTAAAGTTTAATCATTTTAAAATTATTTAATGGGTTTCTACCCTTTAATTATTTAAATTTCAATCATCCAAATCAGATTAGGATCAAATATTTTACTTGTTGATTTTTTATTAAACCTAAAGTTTTAATTAAGGATTAAAGATTTTAATTACCATTTTACCCTTTAAGCTTAATAATTTCATAACTCACTAAATTGAACTCAAATGAACTTGAAATTTTTATGTGACTTTACTCATATGTCAATAAAGACATGAGAGGAGAAAATGTGATTTTTCTGTATTTAATTTATTTATATAATTATTTTTGGTGGAAAATAGAGATTTTCAAGGAAAATTTGATAACATGACCAAGGGAAAAGTTTCTGTCCTTAAGAAAATTAGGGGACATTCCTAATGACCAGAGAAGCATTTGGACCAATTTTGGTGATTTTTTGAATTATATTATTTTTATTATATTTATTTTGAGTTTTGGAGTGTTAATTAATTTAAAAATAAGATAAATGTTGAAAAATGGATTTTATATTTTTCAAAAATCTCTCTGATATCAAGGAAACCAGAGAATCAAATTTTGCAATTTTCTGATTTTTCTATGATTTATAATCATTATTTTAGTGAAAATGCTAGAAAATACATTTTTTTAATTTTAAAATTACCCTAGGGCTTTAAAATTTAATATCTCACTAAATAGACTTAGGAAAAATGTGGGATTTGTTCCTAAGTGATTAAAATTCAAAATGTGACATTTTGGTGAATTTTATTATTTTTGTGATTTTTATTATTTTTTAATTATTAAAAATATTAAAATATTATTAAAAATCAACTTTTTTAGAAAATTAAAATTTTAATTTTCTTAGGTTCCCCTGATATCAGAGAGGCTCCAAAACCAATTTGGTGAATTTTTAAAAAGTATTTTAAAAGTTATGAATTTTTAAAGTTTAAAATGGCTAAGTGGCTTAATCAACCCAATTAGTGGGGCTAACCAAGTCCAATTGACCTCAAATTTTTATGGTGGATTCCTCTGATCCTAAAGGTCAGTGGAGAATTGATTTCAAGTCAATTTGATGCCTGGTTAACTCTAATTAATTAAAGACCTATTTTGGGTGTTTAAGCCAATTAGGGTTAATCTGAGTGAATTAACTCAAGTCCTATTTTTCCTAGTAGTCCTCTCGGTCATAAGGAACATCACCAAATATTTCTAGAATTTATTTCACAACATGCTAATTTTTGGAATTAAAATACTCAAAACGAGCAACATGCATTTGAAAAATAAATAACTTTTCACTGAGATGGCCTCCGACCTTGGAAAATTCAGGGAATGTTCCCAAGTTCGGAGGCTTTAAAAGCCCTATGGTCTCATGCCATGGTGAATTGTATACATGCATGGAGAATTAAATGTATGCAGAGAGTAAATAAATCATAAAAAATAAAATACTTAATTAAATTAAATGATTTCTTTTCCACATTATTCTCCTCTCGTTCACCGAGCAAGAGGGTATTTTTATTTTATTTTTGTGATTTTTCTACACAGAGATATGAATTTTTGAAGTTTAGGGAATTAAATAAATAAAAAAATACCCTAATTTTCTATTTATCCACGCGGCGCCGCGTCAACCCTCGGCAGCCTCCGAACGCACGCGCGTCGCGCTCCCATTCGACGCCGCCACCCGAGTCGGCAGCCCGGGCCCCGCGGTTCTCGTACCGTCTCCCGGTCCGACGCAATCCCGGCCGTCCGTGCGCGCGTGTATCGAATGGACGCGCATCCGTTCATCGTCCCCAAGTGTTCTCACCCGAGAGCCGTCCACACTAAATCCCTAAGATCTCACTCGATTCTCAATGGATTTTCATGTTCTTATACTCTATGGATTCGTCTCGAAGAGACGAACACATCTATACTGGCTAACATGCATTGAAACTAAGGCATTTGAAATGGAGAATCTCCGGAAGCTCGGGATGGATAGTTAACTCATACCTTAGCTCGTAGAAGTGTAGCTTCAATCCGAGAGTTGTTGCACCTTCGATCGGGTCCTAGCAAGCTCCGCGATGAAGTCTCCCGGTCCGGTGAATCGTCCGGATATGATTTCGACCAAGCCCGATCACAAAGCTCGGAGGCCGTAGCAACCGGGTGGCCTCGGAGATGGGGCTTTCGCTGGGAAACTTCTCCTCTTGGTCCAGTGAAGGTGTAGGACCAATCAATCTGAGGATTGGCTCACCGCGGCAAAGTGTCCCGGTTTTGGGTGGAATTTCGGCCGAGAAATCGGCTCGTTGGCGGGGATTGGGGCAAATCGACACCTGGAATCAACCGCTCTAAGGGTGGTGAAGGGTTTGGAACAATTTTGCGCAGTTTCGGCAAGGTTTGTGCTCGGCTCCCCTCATGGCCGAGAGGGGTGGAGTTTGAGACAGAGCGGGCGGGGGCCTCCCTGTGGAGAGTTAGGGCTCGGGATCACCGCTCGGTGAGGAGAAGATCAGCCATGGTGACCACTAGTGGATGGGGCGACTCAGCAAGTGAGAATTTCAATGTCGGCTCACATGCGAGCTCTCGGCCATGGTGTTTTCCGGCGGCCCGGTGGCCGGCCGGCCATGCATGGGTCACCCTCAAGGTCAGGTGGGTCGTGGTCGGAGGTTTGTGCAATCAATCGCCATGGACATGTGTAAAGGCTTTGATCCAAAGTGGAATGGGGCATGGCTAGATTTGGACCTAAATGGGTCAACCCACCCATTTGGGCTAGGTGCACCACCCAAGGCCTGGTTTAGGCCGAGGAGAAAGTGATTTGGATCAGCATTGATTAGTGGGGTCAAGTCACAATCCAAGTACAATTAAGCTTAAGCATGGTTTAGTGGAATCATGTAAGTGGTTAACCACCTTTAGGAGTTAAGGAAAGAGCCTCCTCCTTTTGCCCAAAATGGCATGGTGACATGTAAAGAGGCTCTCATGGCTTGCATATGGCTTATGCATGGCTCCATGGCTCCATTTGGCTTGGGAAAAGTAAAGTCAATTTCATGGAAATGGATTTAAGGAAAATTTTGGTATTTAGGGGTGATTTGGCATGAGGCTTGATTTGGAATTATTTGATGATGAATTTAGGACTTAGGGATGATTTTAATTGAAAGTATGATGAGGGGAAATGTCATATGGGCCTTGGAAGAATTTTGGGCTTTTTTGAAAGGGTTTTAGATGGCTTTTAAGATGGATTAGGAAAGTGGGCTCTCGAATTTTAAAATGGATTTTGGGATGAAATTTTGTAAAGAGGTTGGGCCAAATAATTATTGGGTTTAGCTCATGGATGTGTCATGAGTGACTTGAAGCAAATTTGGGGTAGTTTGGACTTGAATTGGGTTAGATTTCAATTCTTTTCGTGAATGGGCCAATGTAGGTCAAATTGGGCTAACTTGGGCCAATGTTGGGCTAGGGTTGAAATTGATGTAAAATAAATATTAAGAAATGTTTATGGGAGTGTTTCAAAGAGGTTTTGGCTTTGGTTGGGTTTTAATTTTGGGGTTTGAGCCTATTCGGGTTAGATTTGGGTTTAGGTCAAAATTGGGCTTTTTGATTTTGGGGTTGAATTCGAGTGGGGTTTGGGTCAAAATCTTGGGCAAATCATGTTAGTGTTTTGTTTATGAGGATGTTAAGGAAGGTTTAGAAAAGATTTGGGGTTAATTGGAGTTGAATTGGGTTAGTTTGGGCTAATGTTCGGGTCATGGGTCCAAATTTGGGCTTTAAGGCCCAAAGTGAAATTGGATCCAAATGTCAATCAAATTGGACTTGGATTTGGTCTAAATTGGTATTGGGAATGTTGAATTGAAGTTTAGAATTGAATTGGACCAAAATTGGGGTCAATTGGGTATGTTTGGTTCGACATCGGGTCCACTTTGGGTTAAAATGGGTCAATTTGGGGGTTTTGACAAAAGTAGGGTAAATTGACAAAATTGGCCCATGGTGTAGTTGGACAAAATGAAATTGGGAATATTTGGGATTTTCTGGAATTTTCTGGGAATTTTCTGAATTTTTGGATTTTTAGGCCAAGAAGGGTATGGGTGTGGTTTTAGGAAGTGTGTGGAAATGTAGTGTGTAAGTGTAGTGTAAGTCAGCCCCTTCACCAGACCAGGCCACCCAGGGCAGTCCTAAGGCCAAAGAGTCCTATAGGAACTCATCCTTTAAACTTCCACATTTGATTTCAACCCTCTAGGTGATTAGGGGTCTATAGCAAGTTTCATGGAGTTTGCAAGGAGTTTAGAAGTAGTTTGAATTTCTAAAAGGCGGGTCCCAATTCTAGTCCTCTAAGATAGTCAAAGGAAAAGCCTAAGGCTAGATCCTAAGCACTAAAAAGAAGAAGGGAAGACCTCATCAAAAATGAGGTCAACAGCACCAAACCCATAAAAGGTCTAAAACCCTCGATTTCGCGATTTTTGCCCTGGGACCCTCAAAATTTTTCCATTTTCTTCGTCTTCCTCCTCCATTTTCGCTAGTTTAAAGATCTAGGGCTTGCTAGATCTCAGATTTAAGGACTTTTCAAGGCTATTCGACACTGGATTTGCACTTCTCTTGGTAAGAGATTCACTTTAAGTTAAAATTTTTGGATTTTCAACATGGAAATCTCTCACATTGCCTATTGTGGAATTTTTTGAGTTTTAAAGAGATTTTGAGATTTCCATGATGAAATTTGCTCTTACTTGCTTAAAATAGTGTTTGGAGTTGTTACATTGTGAATTTAGGATTTATTGGAATTTGTTTTTACAAATTTTAGAAATTCACATGGCTCCAAGAGGGAAGAGGAAATTGGATTTTGATGAGGAGAGTTTTGTCA
>JAKZJZ010001971.1:0-21060 GCA_022702705.1 Papilionanthe hookeriana x Papilionanthe teres
TTCAGGACCAACCGCCCGTTTGACATTTCCCTGCGAAAAGATAAGGAAAAGGATCAAGAGCTGTACTAAGAACAAGAACATTAAGAAAATGTTTATTAAAGACATTTTTTTTATTATTTTTTTGTATTTTTAAATTTAATAGGAAAGAAGTGAGACAAGATCAGGAAAGAGATTTTGATGTGGGAGAGAAAACAAGGAAAGCTTTATTATCATGATTTTATTATTTTATCACATTTTTTATTATTTTTGGGTTTAGACCCAGTTATAAGTAATTACTTCGCCCGTGCTTCTAGGGATGAAGAATTCATTCCTTCGAAACATCAGGTAGCGTAATACTTTTTCAAGTATCGTCCGTTGATCGGAAGCATATGTCGTTCTCCCTGGCAATTCACCGAGTCGGTAGGAGCCTCCCGAGTAGATCGCCTCAACCACGAACGGCCCTTCTCAAGTGGGTTCAAATTTTCCTCCTATCTTGCGGTGTGTAAGGATAGGTCTTTTGAGAACGAGAACTAAGTCACCAACTTTGAAGGTTCTCGGGTGGACCAAATTGTCATGGGCTTGAACCATCTTAGCTTGGTATAATTCTAAATTCTGCTGCGCTGCAAGTCTTTTCCCTTCCAGACTTTCTAATTCTTCTAGTCGTAATTTGGCATTCTCTTCTGTCGTGATCTTATTTGCAACTGCAATTCTGAGTGAAGGAAGCTGAACCTCTAAAGGTAATACTGCCTCGGACCCATACACCAGAGCGTAAGGTGTAGCTTGAGTAGGAGTTTTGAAGGTTGTCCGGTAGGCCCATAAGGCTTCTAATAACTTCTCGTGCCAATTTCTCTTATTATCATCCAAGGTTTTCTTTAAGATTTGAACGAGAGTTTTATTAAAAGCCTCAGCCATGCCGTTTGCTCTTGGGTAGTAAATTGTTTAATATCGCCAGTCGATTCGGTGTCTCTCGACAAAATTGTTGATTTGTGTGCTTCGAATGCCGACCCATGTATACGAGATGATCTCGCGCGGCACTCCGAAACGGTAGACAACTTGGTTCTTGAATAGCGCAGCACGTGGTGTGCTTTAACTTCTCCGAGTGGAGCTGCCTCCGCCCACTTGGAAAAGTAATCCGTAGTCGCAAGAATGAAGCGATGTCCTTTTGAAGATGGTGGTTCTATCGGACCCACTATATCTGTGCCCCAACAATCAAATGGCCACGACGCGATTGTCGGATGTAGCACATTTGGAGGTTGGTGTCGAACCACTCCGTGTACTTGGCATTGGTGACAACTCTTGGCGATTTTCATGCAGTCGGTCATCATCGAGGGCCAATAGTACCCTAGTCTTTTAATTTTCATTTTCATCTTCGGACCCGACTGGTGAGCGCCACAGAGTCCTGAATGCACCTCTTTAACGATTTCACGGGCCTCGGACCCGCTTAGGCATCTTAGCCACATTTGATCGAAAGACCTTCTATACAAGGTGTTGTTTATTAATGCGTAGGACAGAGTTCTTTTCTTGATCTGATGGGCTAGCGACCTATCGTCTGGTAGTTTTCCTGTTTGCGGGTAGTACGATTAATGGCCGTCGCCGATCTTACGTGTTTTCCGTCATCGCTCTACTGTTGATTCTTCTTCTTTTTCTGATTTATGTATTGTGTCTGTGTCGAGCTGCGATAGGACCTGACGTCCTTGAATTGACACTTTTACTGACTCACCTTGCAGACAGGCAAATTCTTTTGCAAGGCGAGCTAACGCATCTGCTAAAGCATTTTCTTTTCTGAGAATTTTGTAGATTCTCACATTCAGAATTTGTTCCAACAATTGTATAGCATACTGGAAGTATTGCTCGAGTTTTGGTTTTAAAATTATCGTATCGTCCAACGATCCGTTGAATGATTAACCGTGAATCCCCGTAGATGTCGATGTCCGTTATCCCCATTTGAATAGCTAATTCCGATCCTGTTATGAGGGCTTCGTATTCCGCTTCATTATTTGTACACGGCTCGTCAAGTGGTAGGAGTATCTTAACATCCCCGCTCCGGTGTTATAAAGATTAGCCCGATTCCCGCCTTACCAGGCACTATCACTTGCGATTCTTCGTCTTTGTGTGCTCGAAGATGCTCCGTCAAAATATAATTCCCAACGTCGATCATCGGGGTCTTCTAGGCTCATTATTTGTTCATCCGGCGGATCGTCATTGAGAGGAGATTCGCCGGCAAAGGGTTCGTTGCGAGGAAGTCTGCTAAGACTTGTCCCTTTACGGCACGAAGAGGCACGAAAGTTATATCGAATTGCAATAATATCATTGACCATCCGGCAAGTCCGCGGGAAAGTGTTGGACGAGTCATCAAGTATTGCAATGGATTAAACTTCGAGATCGAGTTGACCTTATGAGAAAGCATGTAGTTCCCGAGCTTTTGAGCGGCGAAGATCGGGGCCAAACAATGCTTTTCAATTGCGGCATACCTTATTTCCGTCGGAAGTAAACGACGACTTAGGTAGTAAAGAGCATTTTCTTTACCCTCATCATTGACACAGGCTAACGAGGCTCCGAGAGAGTCGTCTAAAGCCGCGGTATAAAGTATCGGTGGTCTACCCGAGGCCAGGGCTCGCTAAGACGAGGAGGAGTCATTAAATATTGTTTAATGTCCTCGAAGGCCCTCTGGAATTTCTCTTCCCAAATAAATTTGGCATCCTTTTTAACTAGTGCCGAGAAAGGCTGACACCTACCTGACAAGTTTGAGATAAAGCGTCGAAGATATGCCAACTTCCCTTGAAAAGATCGTAGTTGTTTTAAGGTTTTGGGAGGCGGCATTTCTAAGATAGCTTTAATCTTTTCCGGGTCGATTTCAATTCCACGATGTCGGACAACGAATCCTAAGAATTTCCCGGAGGTGACGCCGAAGGCGCATTTTAAGGGATTCATCTTAAGGTTAAATTGCCTTAATCGTTCGAAAACAATTCTCAAATCATACAAGTGGTTGTCCTTTACTTTGCTTTTGATGACCACATCGTCCACGTAGCATTCAACTTGATTATGGATGACATCATCAAAAATTCTTGTCATCGCTCTCTGGTAGGTTGCTCCTGTGTTCTTTAGTCCGAATGGCATCACTGTGTAGCAATATACTCCGATCGACGTTCCGAATGCTGTAAGCTTTTCATCTTCTGGAGCCATTTTTATCTGGTTGTATCCTGAAGATCCATCCATGAATGAGAATATTTCATGTGTCGAAGCGATGTCGATCATTAATTCCGGGATCGGTAAAGGGAATTCATCCTTTGGACATTCCTTGTTTAAATCTCCGAAATCCACACAAATTCCGATCCGACCATTCTTCTGACTGGCACTACATTGGCTAGCCAAGTTGGGTATTGTTCTTCACGGACAAATTTGGCGTCTATTAGCTTTTTAACTTCGGCTATGACTTGTTGTTCAATTTCTAGACGCATTCTTCTGGGACCTTGTCTGACTGGGACAGAAGTAGGATCCACTCCTAGCTTATGGACTGCGACCTCTGGAGCTAATCTTGGCATCTCATCGTAGTTCCAAGAAAAATAGTCTTTAAATTCCATTAATAACTTGATTATTTGTTCGGAGTCTTCTTTATTGAGTAAGGAGCTAACAAAGGTAGGTCTAGGCTCTTCGCTAGTACCTAAGTTAACTTCCGATAACTCATCTATTGTAGATTTAATTTCTTCTTCGAATTCGGTGGAGCGTCTCCAATTTGTAAATCTTCGAATTCTTTTGTAGTTTCCATACGGTTTTCATTAGACTCGCAAGTGACAACCAAGCAAAATTCGGTATCGTCAATCGATCCTATCGTGCCGAATCCGAGACCATGCTTTGAATTGGGTGGACGACCGGAGTTATTCCATAAATTTTCAAAATGTTGTGATTGACCTTTTGTCCATTGTCGAGGTAAGAAACCACGTCGAATTAAATTTTGAACACAGGGAGAGTACCACTCAAAAGGTAATTCCATTAATTCTGATGAAGTGACATCTTCAAATTGTACATTATTTTCAGTTTTGGAGGAAGGAGCACCACGATAGAATTTGATGGGCTTTGCACCGCCGCTATGTACCTCTTTGACCACCATACCCTCGATCTTATTAGAATGGATCGAGGTTAGGGTCATAGTATGTACATAGTGTTTAATCTTCTCGTACATCGATTTGTATTTTTTGTTCTTCTCATCTTCAAGAGAAATCTTGAATTGCGGCTTTTTCTGACTTATTGTCGCTGCTTCTTGTTTGATTTCTTTTTCTTCTTCAGAACTGTCTTCCCAATCAACATTGATGGTTGGTTTCCTCTGTCCAACTGTCCTAACGTCTCGCCACGACCTCGTCCCCGGCCTCGACCTCGGATGCGAGTTGTGGAGAAACCTTCACCATCTCGCCGTAAGGGAGTGGTGAGTGACTGTTGGACTAGAACTTCAGGTTCTTCGTTGTCCCGAACTTCTTTTGCTTCATTCGTTATGGTATCTCTGGAGAAGATTGTTTTCTTCGGAGGTGCATAATAAGCTGCATCTTCATGGATTCCAATTTCATGTACGGAGAATGGTTGTAAGTCACCTTTGATGCACTTGTTCCCCTCCATCGTAGTATTTGATGCACTGATGTAGAGATGATGGTACCATCCTGTTTTCATGTATCCATGGTCGGCCCAGTAGAGCGTTGAACGACGTTTCTGAATCAATTATGTGAAATTTTGCGGTTGTCTTTGCTAAGTCACCGGTCTTCATTAGTAGAGTTATCAATCCGAGGGCTCTTTCTCCTTTCTGGTTGAATCCTCTTAATAACATTTTGTCGGCTTCGAATTCACGAGCATCAATTTCCAAATATGCTAGTGTTTGAAGACTTATTATATTGATTGATGCTCCTGGATCCACCAATACTCTGGAGAGTGTAAACTTCCCGACTGTAACTGAAATGTACAACGGTCGGTTGTGGTCTGCTGTCCTAAGTAGAAGGTCATTGTCCGTGAAGGTAACACATCGTTGTTCTTTTAACGAGCAAACCTCATCTAAGCAATCTCCGGCCATTTGAGCTAAGAAAATTTCCGGATCAAGTAAGGCCTTGATCAGAGCTTCTCTCATCTCCTTTGATAAGATTAGAGCGTCGTAGATGCTCAGTTCGTCGATAGTTTCCTAAGATGGGCTAGCACGTTATAGTCCACTTTATTTTCATGTGTCTCGGCTTCTTCTCGAATGGGTATTTCTTCTTCCGGGGTTGGTTCTTCTTGAACAACCACCTGCTTTCCTTTGTCCTTTGGACCCATTCTCAGAGGTAGAACTCTTCCACTTCTTAAGTTAACTTCTATAATTTCTTCTGAATCTAGTATTGACTTTGCTGGTGTTTCTTCCTAAATCGGAATGACAGGTTCTCCCGGATTAGCTTCAGAGTCTGAAGGCTCTAACTCTATTGTGACTGAAGCTCCTCGAAACTCGCAGATAGATTCGGTTCTTGTTGAACTCTCGTAACCTTCTTGATGGATGTCTTCTTCATCATCGTGATCGTCGAGATTGTGTATGATTTGAGAATTGTCGTTGGTATCGAAATCGATGTCCGGATTGTCGCTAGTTACGTAATCGTTAGAAACAGTCAAAACGTAGCCAACGCCATCACCCTTATCATTATATGATCCCACCGAAGTGAGCGAGATAATCATACGAGTCGGAGGTTCGAGGGATCTCTCCCCGAATCCGAAACAACTATCCTAGGATAAGCGGCCCCTAGTCCAGCCTTAGGAGCCTCGGTCCTCTCTTCTTCGTCGATTTTCTTCTTCTCTTCGATAGTCTCCTATTGAGGTGGTTCTTCTATCGCAAGTGATAGTGCGGACTTGACGGGTTTCGAACTCTGAATTGAAGCTCGCACCGAAGGCGTTTGGATGCCGTCTAAAATCTTTTTTGAAGACCTCGTCCAAGCAGTAGTCCACCCATCATCAGTTGTATAGGGATTTATCGGAACGATGAGATCAGTCGAGACAACATTGACGGAACCTCCTTTCTGGGGTTCCTTCATGTACTCCTTCGGGATTGTTATATTCCCTTTCCGAAGGTTGTCATTGAGCTAACTTTTGAAGGTAATGCAATCTTCTATCTTGTGCCCAAGCATCCGGTGGTAAGGGCAAAAGTTGGGATCACCTTTCTTGTTAACTTCTTCTGGTCTCTTAGGCTCTGGCAGCTGGAAATCTGGAGTCTTCATCAGACTACGGAACATTTTTGGTACTGCCTCATTTTTGAATGGATATTCCCTGCTAAGAAACTCCCTTAATGTACATTGCGGATGAGGTGGTTGTTCATACTGTGGAGATGATTGATAGCTGGGTCGAGGTTGTTGATAATTTTGTTGAGGTTGCTGCGGCCGTTCGGACGATATTTGTATCGGTTGCTTGCCTTTGTCGACTGCTGCAACAATCCCGGATTTCTTTTCAAAAGTCTTCACAGGCTTTTGCTTGTCTGTCTTGTCGGCAAAACTTAATTGCTTCGCCTCCTCTTGCGGGCTTCCGGCCTTGCTTAACAACTTCTCGAAATTCTTAATGGTAAATCCCTTGAGGAGAAGTGCTTATCGGGCCATGAATGCTTTTAAGTAAGATGCCGATCGCATGCTTGTTCTTGTAATTGTGGTTCACACTTCATACTTAGATTTCTCCATCGAAGTATATAATCCACCAAAGTTTCGTTCGGCTTCTGCTTCTCTACCACTAAATCACCTATAGTGATATGGTGCTGAGCTCCGGTGAATTGCTTGATGAAGAGGTTTTCTAGTTCTGAGAACGTCTTCACTGAACCATTCGGTAATTTTGCATACCAATCAAAGGCGATCCCTGACAGGCTGCTGACGAATTGTCGGAAGAGTAATGCATCGCTCCCACCGGCATTGCAACAACTGGCACGAAAGTGTGCAACATGCTGTCGGGGGTTCCGGTTCCATCAAAGGTCTTGAACGAGAGGTGGTACGAAGCCTTTTGGGTATTGGACAGCGTCGAATTCTTCGGGTAAGGTCTACCCGTCCGAATGGATGTCCCGCTCTTTGATTGTGCTAAGGCTTCTCGCACTCTTTGTTCCACCAAGCTCTTGATATCTTTTCGGGAATCATACTTTGTGTTGTATCTTTCTTTAGGCGATCATCCCCGTTGACGGATGTAATCTCCTTTCCTCCGTCCACAATGTGAATGACCTCTGGGGGCGTCTCTCTTTGGGGTTGCACTTGACTCTGGAGAGTGGCTAGGGCTACAGCCATCTCTTCCATTCTTTTCGCCATTTGGGCGATCGTATCGTCTTTCTCTTGAAGTTGCCTTCTCATCACTTCCGGCTCCTCTCTTTCTGCGGCTGCAGGAGCACCTTGTGAAGCTGACGAAGCTCGTGTTTCGACCATGTTGATTTCTGCATACTCATCGTCCATGAATTCCGATGAATCGATCTCGTCTCCGAATTTCTCTTCTCTTTCTTTTGCTAGTCGTCGAATATCGGTCCTCGACTTTTCCATAGCGTCCTCTAGCGGTCTTTTCGTGCGTCCTCGCGGTTGTCGTGTGATAGCTGCCGGGTTCCCTTCTCACGAGTCCCCTTTCTTGCAGGTGGCGCTTTCTTCGGATTCGAGTCTCTGACGAGACTTTCCTTCTCGAGTCGTTGTTTCGATCTTAGTTGTCCAGGTAGTGGGACGCCATACCATCCTTCTAGCGGCGGAAGGTGCAGGACCGGATGGTGCGTCGGCCAAATGCTTGGAAGGTGGTATCCTCCCTGATCTGCGACCACCGAAACAACGATAGGCGGACTAGCCTTCATCCTTTTATTTGGCTTTTCCGTAACGATGGCGGGTTCTACTCGTGGCCCAAGACGGGATTTGAGCGGCACCGGCCCTATCCTTCTTAGAATCTCCGATACGGGGCATTTCTCTTTCTTTGCTAGCTTTTCGATCACGATCACGTAGTCGGGCAAATGGCGTGATCCTAGCCCTTTTCTTCTGCTTGTCGTTGTAGTATGCTTGGTTGAGGTAATGTAGAAACAATCCTGCGGACATTTTCCTCGTCGGCTACGGCGGAAAGGGGTGGAATCTACTTCCTTCCAAAAAGGGTGTATCTTCAGGCAATGGTATGTATTCAGGTAGGGGTGTGTACTCAGGGATTTCTGGGATCTCCTCCAGGAAAGCAACTTCGGCAGCTCTGGCCTTCCTGGCAATTTTCCTACTTCTATTCCTTCTTTGGGTCCATGTTAGTGATGGAATTCTTGAGCTGAACCCGATTTCAAAACGAAGGTCTCGCGAGAAAGTACGTACCCTCCATGGTAGCGGAGTTCGCCATAGTTCCGGATTTCCTTCCCCTTTAATTTGGCGAAGCCGGGGTAGGTGCGGAGACAACTAGACCGGTGGGGGTAGCAAGAACGGTCCTTCGCGGACAGCGATGACTCCTCTCGGTTGGAATCTTTTGCGGGGAGGAAACTCTCGAGTTGACCTGAGGTTGAACTCGAGCGACGGCTTCTCGGTTTCGGATACTTTGTTCGTCGGCGCGAAAAGGGAAACGTCCGTGATCTTGACATTTGTGTTCTCGAATCCTTGTCCAAACCGAGATGATCCCATTGTCGGGCGGCTCATCCTTGTAAACGGCGAAGTCGAGTCCATTGGTGAAGGAGAAAATCGGCTTTGGGGCTTCCATTTCGCGAGGTAGATCCTGATTGTCAGTCCCAAGTTATGCTTCTTCTCATTAGGACGAAAAGAATGGAATCAAAAAGAGTCTGAACACATTCTTGTTCATGTATTTATAAGGAGTTATTTGTTAAAAGAGTCATTCATTGGAGGGTTTGTTTATTTAGAACAGAATGTTCAAAGGTGTAGAGAAGGTAAGGAATCTGATTCAGAGTTGAAAAGGAAAAGAAAGTCTTATGCAAGACTTCTCGACTCGAAGGATCGCTCCTAAACTAACACCTATTGGGGGTCCACCCCACCTCAGAAATGAGGTAAAAGGATCTCGGAACCTCTCTATTTAGGGGTGTCTAAACAGTGGCTCCTAAATCCGAGAGGATGTTGGCTATACTTGTTCAAGGTAGAAATGAACATAGTACCCAACGGAAAGAAGGGTAGTTTGATCCATTAGGGACATGGATGCACTACCGATTTTTGAAAGCAGAATTATCTGATTATAATGGAGAGAGGAATCTTCCCCAGCGGAGTCGCCAGAAATTGTCGGCATATTTTTAGGTTGAGTGTTGTATTTTTGAAAAGGGGGTCGCCTAACGGAAATTGTGCGGCAAATTTTTAATTTAATTTAAATAAATAATTTGAAAAGTAGTATTTGACTTTGAAAATAATTTTAAATTTGAAGATTTTAAGATATGAAATCAAACCGATCTCACATTCCAAATAGTTTATATAAACGAGCACCGCACCACAAACCGTGTATCTATCCCGAAGAATAGGCACACTGCTTGACGATGGGGTTCGATTAAATAAACTAGAAGATTTGTGACATCCGTTTGGTCTGCGAACCAATTTTATAAGCCGACAAATTCCCACGCTTAATATGAAAGCATTAAACGGGGTTTATATTACTCAGGTTCTTTAAAATTTCATATAAGGGCAAGCCCCTATAGTTAATTACATCTTAAGTGATGGGAATCACCTAAGAAAACTCTAGATAATAATCAATAATTCTGCTCTCAAGAATTTCAAAGTTTAAGTTTTCAAGGGATTGAAGTTTGGAATTTCAATAGGGAATGGATCAAGTTTGGAACATTTTGTTTTGGGAATTCAAAGGAAGAAAGGTAGGAGAAATCACGGATCCGAAGCGAACTTCGGTAATTTCCCAACTATCCTATTGTTTGGCTTGGATTTAGGAAAGTCCTAATGTTTGTTTAATGTTTTGATCTTACCAATTTTAATTAATTTGGACTTATATTTGTATGATAAAATCATACAAATAGCCTCGAAGATGTGAGGGTTTATGTCGTATCGGACGACTACCTCGGAATCCTAAAACCGGTTAGGGCTTAATTTACATGACTCGATCATGCAAATGCCTAACAAAGGTTGAGGGTTTATGTTGCACTAGGCAAACTACCTCGAAGTCCTATAGCTTTGTTATTTAATTCTATGCAAGTTTTGTTGAAGTAGATTCGAGGTTTCTGCGATGACGATGGTCGTCTTTGCCCACCATGCTCCGAGCTCCTTGTTGTTGCAGAGGTTTAGTTTTAGAAGTCATAAATCTGGAGATGAGAAAAGCGTTTTGGTTTAGAGAAAATCTTAATTTCCAAGTGTTTTTTATGTTTTATTTAAAACAAATATTAAAGTTGATTATAACAACACCGGTTAAGATACCACGGTTCCATCCTTTCGGCATCGTTATTTTTATCGGATTCACTTAGTCCAGATGAATTTGCTAAACTCAACTAAATGAGTTCCACACTTTCATTTAGGCCAGTGGGAAATCCCGTTAACAACACGTAGGTTACATCATCCGAGGTATTCCCGATCATCCAACAGGACGTTTTAATTTAGTTGTAATTGTAGTTTTGTGTTCTGTTTGTGATTAAATTTTGAGTTGTTTTATATTTTTGAAATGTTGTGGCGGTGACTTTTATCTTGCAATGACTTTTTACTTAGCTTTGGTTTCAGTTTTAGGGGCTATCCTAAAGGTGTGGGTTTTCATGTAACAGTTGTTTATCATGCAAGAAAAGTAAGTGCGATGCGATTAAATAAATTGCAATAAGGTAAATTACAATAAAATAAAAGCGTACTCGGAGGTTCTTCCCGTCATCCCAAGTTGCACTTAAAACACAATTAGAATATTTAAGCAAGTTCCTAGGTAAAGCTAAGGGAAGGGTTATGGTTTTCTACCAAGTTCTAATCCTATAGCTAGTCATTTCCTATGACGTCTAGGTTCTTGTATTTTGGATTAAGGACGATTTTCTTCATCGAAGAATAATTAAGTTCGAGTTGTTCTTATAAACATCCTATCATATTGAGAAAGTGTTTAAGAAGAATCTCAAACATCTTTTCAATATTGCTTAGAATTGTTTTAAGTCCAAATGAATTTAATTATACAAATGAATTAATCGTCGAGAATTCGAGGATTTGTTATCTTACTCGGTGAACTAGGACATCCGAATATCACTATAAGTGAAGTATCATTTCATTTAACGTTACGTTTAGGAGTTATGATAACGAAAGCTTTCGAGGCAAATTGATGTTCAAATGGTTTGTGATTTAGTTTAACTTGATTAAAGGGTTTAAATTTGGAATAGTGTTCAAGTTGCTTTATATTTAATTTCTTTATGTCTTAGGTGATGTTATTTAATTCAATTTAATTTAACTTTAATTTAATTTAATTTAGTTTAGTTTCAATTTTAATTTAATTTTGATTTAATTCAATTTAGTTTGATTTGATGTTTAATTAATTTAGTTTAATTTGATTTAATTTCCTTTAATTTAATTTAATTTGATTTAATTTTAATTTAATTTAATTTAATTTAATTTAATTTAATTTAATTTAATTTAATATGTTTTAATTTAATTTAATTTAATATTTTTTTAATTTAATTCAGTTTAATTTAATTTAATTTAATTTATTTATTTAATTTAATTTAATTTGATTTAATTTGTTTGATTTAATTTGATTTAATCTTTAATTTAATTTTATTTTTAATTTTAATTTAATTGAAAATTTAAAAAGAATTTAATAATTTAACTTTTTTTTTAATTTAATTTAATGATTAAGTCCTTTAACATTTTAAAACTTAAATTTGAATTATCATTTTAATTAAGAATTAAATATTATTGAGATGATTAATTTAGGGATTTTTAAATTAAAGAATAAATCTCTTCCTAATAATATCCCTATTTTAATAATTCCAATTTTATTATTCTTCCAAATTTAATCAATTGTTTAATTAAGTTTTATTTTAATTATCTTCAAATTGTTTAATAGGTTTCTACCCTTTAATTATTTAAATTTCAATCATCCAAATCAGATTAAGATCAAATATTTTATTTGTTAATTTTATTAAACCTAAAGTTTTAATTAAGGGTTAAAATTTTAATTACCATTTTGCCCTTCAAGCTTAATAATTTCATAACTCACTAAATTGAGCTTGAATGAACTTGAAATTTTTATGTGACTTCACTCATATGCCAATAAAGACATGAGAGGAGAAAATGTGAATTTTCTGTATTTAATTTATTTATGTAATTATTTTTGGTAGAAAATAGAGATTTCCAAGGAAAATTTAATAATATGACCAAGGAAAAGTTTCAGTCCTTAAGAAAATTATGGGACATTTCTAATGACCAGAGGACCACTTGGACCAATTTTGGTGATTTTTTTGAATTATATTATTTTTATTATAATTATTTTAAGTTTTGGAGTATTAATTAATTTAAAAATAAAATAAAGGTTGAAAAATGAATTTTATATTTTTCAAAAATCTCTCTGATATCAAGAAAATCAGAGAATCAATTATTACAATTTTCTAATTTTTCTTTGATTTATTAGAATTATTTTAGTGGAAATACTAAAAATATACATTTTTTTTAATTTTAAAATTACCTTAGGGCTTTAAAATTTAATCTCTCATTATAGAGACTTAAGAAAAATATGGGGTTTATTCCTAAATGATTAAAATTCAAAATGTGACATTTTGGTGAATTTTATTATTTTTTTGATTTTTATTATTTTTTAATTATTAAAATATTAAAATAATATCAAAAAATCAACTTTTTTAGAAAATTGAAATTTTAATTTTCTTAAATTCCCCTGATATCAGAGAGCCTCCAAAACCAATTTGGTGAACTTTTGAAAGATATTTTGAAAGTTATGAATTTTTAAAGTTTAAAATGGCTAAATGGCTTAATCAATCCATTTAGTAGGGCTAACCAAGTCCAATTGACTTCAAATTTTTATGGTGGGTTCCTCCGATCCTAAAGGTCGGTGGAGAATTGATTTCAAGTCAATTTGATATATGGTTAACTCTAATTAATTAAGGAGCTATTTTGAGTGTTTAAGCCGATTAAGGTTATTTTAAATAAATTAATCCAAAACCTATTTTTCCTAGGGTCCTCTGGTCATAAGAGACATCACCAAATTTTCCTAGAATTTATTTCACAACATGCTAATTATTGGAATTAAAATACTTAAAACAGCAACATGAATTTGAAAAATCAATAACTTTTCATAGGGATGGCCTCTGACTCTGGAAAATTCAGGGAATGTTCCCAAATTCAGAGGCTTCAAAAGCCCTATGGTCTCATGTCATGGTGAATTTCTTATATGCATGGAGAATTAAAATAATGCAGAAGGGAAATAAATCATTAAAAATAAAATACTTGATGAAATTAAATAATTTCTTTTCCACATTATTCTCCTCATTCAACTGAGCAAGAGGGTATTTTTATTTTATTTTTCCGATTTTCCTACACAAAGTTATGCATTTTTGAAGTTTAGGGGAATTAAATAAATCAAAAATACCCTAATTTCCTATTTATCCACGCGGCGCCGCGTCAACCTCGGCGACTCCGAAAGGCCACGCGGCGTGTTCGGTTCGACGCCGCCATCCGACTCGGCGCTCGGGGCCCCGCGGTGTCGTTCCATCTCCCGATCCGACGCGATCCTGGGCGTCCGTCCGCGCGTGTATTAAATGAACGGCATCCGTTCATCGTCCCCAAGCGTCCTCACCCGAGAGCCGTCCACACTAAATCCCTAATATCTCACTCAATACTCAATGGAATTTTGTGTTCTTATGCTCTACGGATTCGTCTTGAAGAGACGAATACATCTATACGGTGATCATGTATTGAAATTAAAGCATTTGAAATAGAGAATCTCCAGAAGCTCGGGATGAAGAATTAGCTCATACCTTTGCTCAGAGAAGTGTGGCTTCAACCTGAGGGTTGTGTCACCTTCGATTGGATCCCAACAAGCTCCAGATGAAGTCTCCTGGTTTGATGAATCGCCTGGGTATGGTTTCGACCACAGCCGATCACAAAGCTTGGAGGCTGGAGCAACTGGGTGGCCTGGAGAGGGGGCTTTTGTTGGTGGACTCCTTCCCTTGGTCTGGTGAAGGTGTAGGACCAATCAATTTGAGGATTGATCCACTGTGGAGAAGTGTCCTGGTTTTGGGTGGAATTTTGGTCGAGAAATTGGGCTCTGTTGGTGGGGATTAGGGCAAATTGTCACTGGGGATCAACTGCTCTAAGTATGGAGAGTGTTCCGGAACAATTTTGGCGGGGTTTCGGTAAGGTCCGGTTCGAGCACCTCTCATGGCCGAGAGGGGTGATGTTTAAATAGGAGAGGGTGGAGGGCCTCCCGGGGAGAGTTAGGGCTTGGGATCGACTGCTCTTGGCAAGAGAAGAACAGCTGCAATGGCCAGCTGGGGATGGGGCGGCTCGGCGAGTGAGAATTCCAAGTTTGGGCTCACATGTGAGCTCTCGGCCTGGTGGTTTCCGGCGGCCGTGGTGGTGGCCGGCCGGTCTCGAGTCACCATCTTGTTCGGGTGGGTCGTGGTGGGGTTTAGTGTGAGCGATTGGCAAATGCCATGTGTAAAGCACTTAGATCGAAATGGCATGGGGATATGGCTAATCTTGGCTAGGTTTGGTCAACCCATTTGTTTGGGCTGGGTTCACCTCCCCATGGCTAGCCTTGGGCTGAGAAAATCAATTAGGTTAGCTGGTCAAAAGGTGGTGATGTCCTTATCCAAGAATATTTGGATTAAATCTTGGTTAAGGGGTATCATGGGTGAGGTTAAAGACTTTTAGGAATTAAGGAAAGCTCCCCCTCCTCTTACCCAATGTGGTATGGTGACATGTAAAGAGGCTCTCATGGCTTCCATGTGGCTCATGCATGGCTTCATGGCTCATCTTTGGCTTGGGAAAAGTTGAGTCGATTTCATGGAAATGGATTTAAGAAAATTTTGGTATTTTGGTGGGAATTTGTATGAAGCTTGATTTGGAATGGTTTAATGATGATTTTGAAACTTAGGGGTGATATCAATTAAAGGTATGATGAAAAGAAATTGATATGTGGGCTTTAGGGCCAATTTTGGGCTTTTGTATTTGGTGAAAATGGGCTTTTAAAATGGTTTAAGGAAGTGGGCTTTTGGATTTTAAAATGGATTTTAAGATGAAATTTTGGCAAAGGCTTGGGTCAAATAATTGTTGGGTTTAGCTCATGGATGTGTCATGAGTGATTTGAAGCAAGTTGGGAGTGATTTGGGTTTGAATTGGGTTGAATTTGGGCTTCCTTGGTGAATGGGCCAATATAGGTCAAATTGGGTTAACTTGGGCCAATGTTGGGCTAGGGTTGAAATTGATGTAAAATTAATGTTGGAAAATGTTTATGGGAGTGTTTTAAAGAGGTTTTGACTTTGGTTGGGCTTTGATTTTGGGATTTGGGCTCATTTGGGTTAGGTTTGGGTTTAGGTCAAAATTGTGCCTTTTAGCTTTGGGTTGAATTTGAGTGAGGTTTGGATCTAAATGTTGGGAAAATCATGTTAGTGTTTTGTTTTTGGGAATGTTAAGGAAGATTTGGAAAAGATTTGGGGTTAATTGGAGTTGAATTGGGTGAGTTTGGGTTAGGTTTGGGTCATGAGTCGAAATTGGGCTTTAAGGCCAAAAGTGAAATTGGATCCAAATGTCAATCAAATTGGACTTGTATTTGGTCTAGATTGGTGTTGGGAATGTTGAATTGAAGTTTAGAATTGAATTGAACCAGAATTTGGGTCAATTGGATAGGTTTGGTTTGACATTGGGTTCACTTAGGGTTAAAATGGGTCAAATTGGGGGTTTTGACAAAAGTAGGGTAAATTGACAAAATTGGCCCATGGTGTAGTTGAACAAAATGAAATTGGGAATATTTGGGATTTTCTAGAATTTTCTGGGAATTTTTTGAATTTTTGGATTTTTGGGTCAAGAGGGGTATTTTGAGTATTTGGAGGGTATTGGGAGGTATTTTTGGAATTCTTGGTATTTTTGGGTATGGATGATCAATTTGAGTGATGTGGAAATGTTTGGGATTGGTTTTGAGGAATTTTGGGCAATTTAGGTGATTTTGCAAATTTTGGGTAATTTCAAGGGTTTTGGGTAGGTTAAGCGGGTGTAGGGTCTCAGGGGTCAAAAATTGAAAATTTGGGAAATTGAAGATTAGGTGAATGTAAATGGAATAAAATCATTTTGGCTGAGCCATGAAGCCATATCAAGCCCACATGAGCCATGAAGGGACTCATTTGAGGCATCCAATATGTTGTTCCTAACCCTCTTACGCGAGGGCTTAGGGATTAAGGACCATCCATGTGAATCACCTACATGAGTCAGGAGGTCAAGCTGAGTATAGGTGTGTGAAAGTGTAGTGTATAAATGTAGTGTGAGTGTAAGTCAGCCCTTCACCAGACCAGGCCACCTGAGGCGGTCCTAAGGCCAAAGAGTCCTATAGGAACTCATCCTTTAAACTTCCACATTTGATTTCAACCCTCTAGGTGATTAGGGGTCTACAGTCATGTTTGTAGAGTTTGCAGGGAGTTAAGGAGTGATTTGAAATTCTAGGTGGTGGATCCCAATTCTAGTCCTCTAAGACAGTCAAAGGAAAAGCCTAAGGCTAGATCCTAAGTACTAAAAAGAAGAAGAGAAGACCTCATCAAAAATGAGGTCAACAAGTCCTTAAGGAGTTTGAGTACGTGATGTGCTTTCACATCTCTAAGAGGAATAATAAATACCCATTTGGGATTAGTTTATTACTGCTAATATAAACACGTCCTTTGGATGAAGGAGGATCAATAAATTCAATAATATATGGGCCTCATTATTTGAAGAGCTAGGAAGAACTTATATATAATTGTCTATACTTGCAAGTGCCACATATTTATATATTTGTTTACTCAAGGAGAACCTATATATGACAAGTTCTCCATCTCCCTTTTTTATTTTATTATTTTATTATTTTATTATTTTATTATTTTTATATATTTTTTATTATTTCACATGCTTTAATATAAGTAAATACCGCATGAAATAAATTAAACAAGAGAATGATAAACCATAAGAAAATTACATGGGATAGGTTACACACTATAAAATATTAAACCATAAGAAAACCACATTGAATAATTTACAAATAAACTTGCTTAGCCATAAGTATATATATACATGGGATAGGTACACAATAAAACTTGCTAAACTATAGGAAAATTACATGAAATATTTTACAACTAAATTAGCCAAGGAATAAGCAGATCACATGAAGTCTACATGCAAATTACATGGAGAATTAACAAAAATATTCAAAGAGGATCAACGTTCACAAAAAAATACTATTCATATATAAACAAATAAACAAAGAGAAGAAACATAGAAGAATAATAGAGAAAGTGAAGAGAGATGGAGAAGACAAACAAAGTAGACCGGTGAAGAAGAAGAGAGATGGAGAAGACAAATAAAGAAGTAAACCAGTGAAGAAGAAGAGAGACAAAGAAAACAAAGAGAGGAGTAGTAATACATCAAAAGGAGGTTGGAGAATCTTGGACAAAGAGGAATAAGCCAATTGACCGACTAATTCTAAACACACATGAGCAAGAGAGGGAGATGAAGAGGGGGAGTCCAAGAGTGTGAATGGCCAAGAGAGTCCAAGAGTCTTGTGCGTGTATGTGTGCGAATAGGGGAAAAATATAAGGGCCGAAGAGTCAGTGACTGAAGAGGTGTGTCGTTTCGTTCCCAAAAATGAGCGGGAGTCCCAAAGTATGTTGGCCTTGTTGGGTTGCTGCTAGGAGGTGGAGGGGTGCCACCTGCTTTGTTGGGTGGTGCATGACCAGTTTAGCGGAAGAAGCCAAGCAGCTGACTTTCTTAGAAAATTTTGATAAGTAAAAGATAATAAATATCTTTAAAAAGAAGTTAGGGAATGTATCCAATGTAGATAAAGGTAAACAGTTGATGCAGATACAAATTGAACAACAACAAAAATAAAACTTTTACTTCCAAAGCCATAAGGTGAAATGTTATTATGTGTAGTCTATCCCATATAATGCTTTTATGACTTAGTGTCTGATAATCATCAAAACGTATTTCATGTTATTCATACATAAATAATGAATCATAACATCAAATTCTAAGCACTATATGATGTGTAGAGAAGAGTTTCACGACATAAAAATAATAATTTGAGAATATTCATTTGTCGGGCTGCTTTTTGGTCCAATTTTATGATTTGATTGAAGTTAACTATATTTGATTTCCGTTTTATGTGTTTTATCTAAGAGTCCAAAACTGAGGTTAATACTATAGAGCTTCTCTTGCTATTAGACTTGGAGAGGATGCAAGAAAGCATCATCTTCACAACCATTCCATGTTTTGATGATTTGAGGAAGTGAGAATATAGAAGATTGAGACTTCCAAGATGAAGAACATTAAGGTTAAAAAAAAAATAATCTTCTGTATAGGATGTGGTGGGTTTATAGCGTCGAAATACGTGCTCTAAAAGCACTATATAAATATTTTATTTTTTTAGTGTTTAAATAAATACAAATCCATTTTAAAATCGAATAATAAAAGAAATGTAAACAAATATATGTTTCTTTTATTTTCTTAAAAATAAATAAATGATTTCAAATAGCTTCTATTTTTTGTTTTCTATTTCCTAATTTCTATATTTTGTTTTTATATTGTTTTGTTTATGTTTTGATTTGAATTAAATTATTAAAGTATGTTTAAAAAACACTCAAAACATCTTTTGGATATTTTGAGTGTTTTTTTTTAAAAAGTAATTTGTTTTTATATATACATAGATGTGTGTGTGTAAGAGAAAAGCATTATATTAATGAGAATCAAAATAAACACCTGAGATGTGGGGGCATCCAGAAGGTCCCCACAAAGCAAAAAGAGTAAAGGGAAGGAGGGTTAGAAGAAACAACAACAGAAGAGGAGTACCTTCCATATCTAGCTAACCAATTGACAGGTCTATTGCCTTCCCTAAAGACGAAATAAAAGCTGATATTAATCTAGGATCTGAGGGAGTTTATCTTCTGAACCCATTGAGAGTGATTCCAAGAGAAGGATTGCTCAAGGTCCAATAGTTGTGACATCACTTTTGGAGTCTCCTTCCACCATAAAGGCAAACCACTGTCTCAGCATAGCAAGTTTGATTGCCCAAAAGACTGCAATCAGTTCAGATTCCAATGCATTAGAAGCAATAATAGGAGCATGGAAGAACAACAAACATTTCCTAAGATGATCTCTAAAAGCCTCACCCACCACAACACCCAACTCAGAGAAGCTCCCATTAGTATTAACCTTGATAGAGTGGGGGGCAGGGGGTTTCCAAACAACCTTAATGAACCTTGGAAGGGCCAGCCTTTCTGAAGATGGGGAGTGGTAGATATTGGGAAATTTCTTGTATTTGATTAACTTCTGTAGGAAGGAGATGCAATTTCTGACCACCTGATCCACCAAAGAAATAACCTAATTTCTAGCCATCCAAATAAACCAGGCAGTGAAACGGGGGATGGCACCAACTTTTGCTACCTTCCAAGCAGACCAGCATGACTGAAGTTGGGCCTAATGCAGGTGAAGGGAGTCCAATAGTAAATGCCTTGTAAAAGAAATCCAGACCTGTTGAGAAAACCTACATACAAAAAACAAATGTGTGATAGATTCTTCTGCCTCTAGGCACAACTTGCACCAAGAAGGGCCCCTCAGACCTTTCAATTTGAGGATATCATCAGTAGGAAGGAGTTTGTGGAAAACTCTCCAACAGAAAAAGGCTATAGAAGGGGATAGTTGGCTACTCCAAATAAATCCCCCCCCCCCCACGCACACACACACACACACACACACACACACACCCACCCACACACACCCACATGGAACCTGAACCCAGTTAATCAACTTAGAGTAGATGGCTTTGGTTGTGGTAGGCTTGCCAAACAATTCTATCAGCTCTATTTTTGTCAAATTGTAGCTTAGAAACAAGGGTAGCTGAGGAATCTTGTAACAAATGCTTTAGAGTGGGCAAAGACCAACTATCCCCATCCCAACAGTCGGCCACCAATAAGCTAGTATTGATGTGGTCAGTGCAAGGGAGCAGCCATTCTTTGGGACACCAATGATCAAGCCAGAAATTGACTTCCCCCTTACCAAGGTCCCAAAGATTCAAATTCTCTGCTAGGTGCCTGACTTTGAGCATTCCCACCCACAGTTTAGAATCCCCCAACTTATGAAAGCCTGGGAGGTTTGCAGTTCGCTGCAGTATTTCCCTTTTATAAATTTAGCCCACAAGGAATCTTGTGATTTGAGTTTGATCCAGAGTTTCAAAGTGATGCTAAATGAGGCATTCATTATTGACCTCTTTTTGCTTTTTTTTATTCTAATTTAAATTCTCTTTTTAGTTTATATGACAAATTTATTTGTAATGTTGGAAGAAAAAGGGAATGACACCAAGCCAAACAAATTGCATAAATACAACTCAATTCATGTGCATTTACATGCCAACGCCAAAATTTTGATTTTTCAGTACATAAAATCTTATCTTTGCATGAAAAAAAAAATTTATTTTTTTAAGTTAAGATAATAATAATTTTGATGTGATAGAAAATATTCTGGGTGATATAATTATAAGAAGTTAAATTTAGGTGGTAGACATGCAATATATCGATGTTGGGTGGTATTGATGTAAATCTCCTTGAACAAATTAATCCTAGCTTATCAAATTCAGTTGATGACGGTACATCTTATACCGTTATGGACGGGGGATGGAAGCCCAAAATATCCCTAAATATTTATGTACGGAGTATTCATGCAGTTCTGCGTGAGTATAAATGTTATTTAGAGGGTATTGAGGGGTTATGTCAGTGTTATTGGAGTTAATACTCTGAATAACATCACAAAACTCCAGAATAACATAAAAAATGTTAAACTAAAATGACAAAAAATATAAATAGATTATTAAAAATTATTGGGAGGATATGTCTGCTAGCCTCTCATTAATCATTGAATAACAGGAGAGCAAGCACGTAAATATTTGTCCACAATATCAAGCTGGGGTGCCTTATCGCCATTCCCTCCCCGCCTAGAGATTCACACCCAGCCATCCACTCAGTTTTCCTTC
>JAKZJZ010001972.1:0-21998 GCA_022702705.1 Papilionanthe hookeriana x Papilionanthe teres
TCTTTAGTGATTTTGTTTGCAACCGCAATCCTAAGAGAAGGAATTTTGAATTTCTAATGGAAGTATGGCATCAGAACCATATACCGAAAAAAAGGTGTTGACCGTGTTGGTGTTCGGTATGTAGTCCTATAAGCCCATAACGATTCAATTAATTTCTCATGCCATTGTCTTGGATTGCTAGTCAATGTTTTCTTTAAAATTTGGACTAATGTTTTATTGAAAGCTTTAGCTAAGCTGTTGGCCTTTGGGTAATAAATTGTTGAATATCATCAATCTATTCCATGTATTTGAATAAAATTATTTTTTTCGTGTTCTTAAAGGCTAATCCGTTATCTGAGATAATCATTTGAGGAACTCTGAATCTATAAACAATTATTGCCTTGAGGAAATGAAGAACTTGTTCTGCTTTGACTTCCCTAAGTGGCACAGCTTCTGCCCATTTTGAGAAGTAATCAATGACTGCCAGTATAAATCTATGTCCTTTGGTTGACGGAGGATCTATAGGGCCCACAATATATATGCCCCAACATTCAAACGGACAAGATGCAATTGTCAGATGTAATACATTTTGCGATTGATGTAAGACCACTCCAAGAACTTGGCATTGATGAAATTTTCTTTCTACTTCAAGGCAATCAGACATCATTGATGGCCAATAATACCCCATTCTTTTTATTTTCATTTTCATCTTGGGCCCAAACTGGTGTGCACCACATAAGCCTGAATGAGCTTCTTTAACGATTTCTTGAGATTCAGATTGACTTAAATATCTTAACCACATTTGATGAAAAGATGGATGATAGAGAACATCATCTATTAAGACATAAGATAATGCTCTCTGTTTAATTTGAAGTGTTGTGGAACTGTTATCAGGTAATATCCCAGTTCATAAATATTCAATAATTGGTTGTCGCCAATCCACGTTCTTTTCTTCTCTGACAATCTTTATTGCTATATTTTATTCCTTTTTGTCAAAACTATCAAAATCAATTTGAGATAAAACTCGTCGTTGTTTTACGGATATTAAAATGTTATTCGCTTCAGGACAAGCAAATTCTTTTGTGAGTTTTTCCAAAACATCTGCTAGGGAATTATCTTGTCTTGGAACTAGGAAAAATGTTACATTAGGAATATCTTGCAATAATTCCATAATGTAATTAAAATATTGTTCAAGCCGCGATTTCAAAATTTTTTATTTTTTTGTTATCTGATTAATAATCAGTTGAGAATCACAGTAAATGTTGAGAGTTTTGATGTTCATTTTGATTGCCAGTTCTAAGCCAACTATGAGTGCTTCATACTCAGCTTCATTATTTGTACATGGCTTATTTAGATGATAAAAAAATGGCATCATTCCTTTTTCCGGAGTAATAAAAATTATTCCTACCCCTGCTTTGCTAGGTATAGTGGTTTGTTCGTCTTTATTTTTTCTAGCGAAAAAAGCTCCATCAAAATATAACTCTCATTTCTTTGAGTCAGAATCTTTTATTTTGAATACTTGTTAATCAGGCAAATCATTATTAAGTGAATATTCATTCAGTATAGGGTGTGCTGCTAGAAAGTTTGCCAAAATTTATCCTTTGACAGCGCGTAACGGCACGAATGTTATATCAAATTGAAGTAACAACATTGCCCATCTTACCAATCTTCCAGAAAGAGTTGGTCGAGTTATTAAATATTGCAATGGGTTAATCTTTGAGATAAGGGTCACTTTGTGTGATAACATGTAATGTCTTAGCTTCTGAGCCACAAAGATCAAAGCTAAACAATGTTTTTCGATCGCATGATAGCTTATTTCAGTTGTATTTAAACAACGACTTAGGTAATATAGAGCATTTTCTTTACCTTTGTCATTATTTTAAGCCAGCAATGCTCCTAAAGAGTTTTCTAAAGCTGTAGTATAAAGGATAAGAGGTCTTCCTAACACAGGGGCTGCTAGAACAAGAGGTGTCATTAGATATTGTTTGATGTTTTCAAAAACATATTGGCATTTTTCATCCCATACAAATTTGGTGTCTTTTCTGGTCAGGGCAGTGAGAGGTTGACATCTTCCTGACATATTGGAGATGAAACGACGGATGTATGCTAATTTTCCTTGGAAATATTGTAATTGTGTTAAACTTTTGGGAGAAGCATATTTATGATAGCTTCAATTTTGAGCGGGTCAATTTTGATCTCACGATGTCGAACAACAAACTTTCCTGAGGTGACACCAAAGGCACACTGAAGAGGATTCATTTTAAGATTAAATTTTTATAATTGCTCGAAGACGATTCTTAAATCATATGTATGTTCATTTTTGTATTTACTATTAACAACCAAGTCATCTACGTAACATTCAACTTGCTTGTGAATAAGCTCATCCAAAATTCTTGTCATGGCCCTATGGTAAGTAGCACCGGCGTTCTTTAGTCCAAATGGCATTACTTTATAACAGTATATCCCAATGGGTGTTCTGAAAGCTGTATTTGGTTCATCCTCAGGAGACATTTCAATTTGGTTATATCTTAACATTCCATCCATAAAGGAAAATATTACATGTGTCGATGCAATATCTACCATTAATTTGGGAATTGGTAGTGGAAATTCATCTTTTGGACAGGCTCTATTTAGATCTCAGAAGTGTACACGAACTCGGATTTGGCCATTTTTCTTCTTTATTGGTACTATATTGGCCAGCCATATTGGATATTTTCTTCTCGAATAAAATTGGCCTCAATTAGTTTCTCGACTTCTGTGATGACTTGTTATTCTATGTCAATACACATTCTTCTTGGACCTTATTTTACAGGGATGGCTTTTTGATCTATCCCTAGCTTGTGAACTACCACTTATGGAGCAAGTCCATGCATTTCATCTTAATTTTAAGCAAAGCAGTCCTTGTATTCTCTTAATATTAAGAGAACTGCTAATAAAAGTTGGTTTTGGGTTTTCGTCAGTCCCCAAGTTTATTTCTTTTAATTCGTCTATCGTTGATTTAATTTCTTCTTCAAATTTTGATAGGGCATCCTCTATCATAGGATCGAGTATTTGTTTAAAAGTTAGATCATCTGTGACAACCAGAAAAAATTCCATATCATCTAAAGGTCCTAGGATGCCAAATCCTACTCCCTCTTTGGAATTGTAATTCCGTTTATTATTATTCCATAATTGCTCAAAATCATAAGGTTGGTTTAATGAATTTTTTTTAGACATTAAACTATTTCGCTAAAGTTTTTGAACACATGGAAATTAAAGTTCAAAAGGAATTTTTATTGATTCCAAAAAGTTTTCGTCTTTTGATTTCACATCAACATCTGAGCTAGTAGAACCAAGTAGAAATTTTATTGGTTTCTTATCTTCACTATGTATCTCTTTGACCACTAAATCTTAAACTTTTGCGGAAGAAAGAGGAGTTAGAGCCATAGTGTTTACATAGTGATTTATTTGTCCATACATAGATTCAAATTCTTTTTCTTTATCTTCCTCTTCAAGAAGTATCTTGAACTGGTGATCTTTTAGAATTGTTTTCTTCTTTTTTTTCTTCTTCATAATCCAAATAAATTTCAAACTTCATTGTTTTCTTTCTGTTAATAGCAGGGATCCCTTTTTGTTGTGCTTGTCGTTGGCCTCGGCTTTGACTACCGACATTAACTCGTTTTTTTTTTATTTTGCTTTTTAACTTTTTCCTTCACATTTGACATCACATCTCTAGAGAATATCAATTTCTCTACTGGGGCATAATGTTCAGCATCCTCGTGTACGCCAATTTCCTTATTAAAAATGGTTAGACATCCCCTATTATGCAACATTCTTTTCCTTTTTGTAGATATTTATACATTGGTGTAATGATGACGGTACCATTTTATTTTCGTGGAGCCAAGTTTGGCCAAGTAAAGCATTAAAAGATGTATCTGAATCACTAACATGGAATTTTTCCGTTGTAAATAGATTATCTGTCTTTAAAAGCAAAGTTATCAATCCTACTGCTTGTTCTCCTTGTTGATCAAATCCTCGTAACATGATCGTATCAGTTAACAATTTGTCTACATAAATATCTAAATGTGGGAGAGTTGTCAAATTCATAATATTAATTGAAGCTCTAGGGTCAATGAGTACTCTCGGAAGCATAATGTCATTGATGTTCATTGTAATATAGAGTGGACGACTATGTTCAGTAGTGTCGAGTAGCAAATCATCGTCAGAAAAGGTTATTTTTGTTCGTTCTTTGAATGAATAAGTTTCATTCATAGAAGTACTAGCAAGTTGAGCTAAATAGATTTCAAGATCTAAGAGAGCCTTTATCAAAGATTCTCTCATTTCCTTAGATAGAACAAGAGCTTCATATATGCTCAATTTTGCTGGTATCATTCTTAAAAGAGCCAATACATTATAATCCAATTTTCCATGGATATCATCTTTATTTTCTTTCGATGGTCATTCTTGTATTGGAGAGACATTTTCTTTGGGTGCTACTATTTGTATTTCTTTTCCTACAAGGGCCATTCTTGAAGGCAGAATTTTTCCACTTCTCAAGTTGACTTTGATTATTTCTTTTGGTATAACGTTCAATTCTTGAGTTTCTAAATCAGAAAATTCCAAGCATAAAAGTTTCATCTTCACTGTTATTATCATTGTGGTTGTCATTAGTCTCATCAGATTTGCATATGATTGCAATATCGTCTAAAGGATCAAAATTGACTCGCTCATTTTCATGAATATCATGAGAAATAGTTAAGATATAAGCAGAATGGGAAACACTTTTATTTATGAACAAAAATTCATACAAAGTTAACGGTCCAAGGGATTTTCTTTCCTTGTTCGAAACAACTATCCTAGAAGGATATGACAAAGTAAAAGGAGTAAAAGATACAAAAGGAGCAGCCCTTATGTTTACAAGAATCTTATTTCTTTTCTTCTGCTTCTTAGAAGATTTATTACGAACATTCTTAGGATTGATGAGCATTTCTTTATAGGATTTTCCTGGAATAATATTATTGTCATCAAAGCGATCTTCATGAGTATTTACTGAGATCATATTTACTGAACCTTTTTCAGTTTGCTTCAGATATTCTTTTGGGATAGTAATATTTCCTTCTTTGAGTTTTTTCTCCAACCAGTCTTTGAAGATGAAGAAATTTTCAATTTTGTGTCCCAACATCCTATGATATGGACAATAGTTAGGATGGTCTTTCAAATCAACCTCTGTCGACCTTTTAACCTGACGTAATGTTAATTCAAGTATCTTTACTAAACCACAAAATATTTTAACAACCTCTTCTGTTTTAAATCGATATTCCTTATTCATTTTATCGGCTATAATTCTTTTATCCATTTTTGGTAAGGTTGGTTGTTGAAATTGCAATTGAGAAGGCGATTGTTGTTGTTATAGAATTTGTCGTTGCTTCTTTTGCACAGGTTGTATTTGCATCACTTGTTTCTCTTTTTCTATTGTGGTAGTTTTCTTTTTCTAGTACTTTAACTGGTTTCATTTTCTCAGTTTTTTCCATCTGCTAGCTTCTTCCTGGAGATTAGCAGCTTTGTTGAGTAATTTTTCAAACATTTTTATGGTAAATCCCATAAGCATAAATGTTATTGGGCCATGGATATTTTTAAGAAGTATTTCCACTGCATGTTGTTCTTGAAGTTGTGGCTTACATTTCATACTAAGATTTCTCCAACGTAATATATAATCCACAAGTGTTTCTCCTAGATTTTGCTTTTCTACAACCAGGTCTCCAACTGTCACATGATGTTGTGCTCCAGCAAAGCATTGGATAAAAAGATTTTCTAATTTTGCAAAATTTTTAACATAACCATTAGGAAGTTCGGTGTACCAGTTAAAATAACTCCCGTAAAACTGTTGACAAATTATCGGAATAACAGGGGATCACTCCCTCCTGCATTTCAACAACTTGCTCTGAAATGTGCTAGATGTTGTCTCGGATTTCCTGTTCCGTCAAACATTTTGAAAAGTGGTGGAACAAAACCTTTAGGATATTGAACTAAATCAAATTCCTTTGGTAATGTCTACCTTTTGAAATTAATGATCCCATCCGTTCTTGTGCCATGGTTTCTTTTATTTTTTGTTACACTAATTGTGAAAGTTCTTTTTCAGAAATCCCACTTTGAATGGGTTCCTTTTCATTTTGTGAGCTTTCTTTAGCTTCAGTTTTATCTTCATGGATATGTATTGTTTCAGGTTGAACAATTTCAATGGCCGATGATGGAGTTGTTGGTGAGTTTTGTAAGGTTGCTGCCAATTCTTCCGTTCTTTGTTCAAGACGATTGATTTGTTTGTCTCATTGTCGAACAACAGATTGTAATTCTCCAGTAACATTTTCTATATTTTAAGGAGATATTTCTCGAGTAGCACTATATCGTGTTTCTACGACATGCATTTCTATAAACTCTTGATTGTGTTGTTTAGAACAATTTTCCTTTCTTCGTGAAGGTAATCGTTTAATGTTAGCTCCTAATTTCTCCAATCTTTCCTCATTTGTTTTACCAGAATTCTTTTCAGGGGTATTATCTTGAGAAATATCCATAGGAGTATCCATGATACTAGAAGCTCCATCTGAAAATTCTTTTTTCCTTGCATTCTTTTTTAATTTAGATTTATGCTTTTTTCATTGTGATTGGTCTCCATCTCGTAGCTTGTGCACAAGAGCCTTCATCTTTTTCAATGTTTCTTCGACTTCCAAAAGCAATTTATTATGTTTTATACTATTTGTCAAAGTAACTATCTTGTTTGTTTTTTATTTTAAATGGATCCTAGTCGGCTCTGGAGTATTTTGATGATAAATGGACTTATCATATTCAAGGATTTTCTTTTTCATGGTAGTGGTAACTGCACATCCCATTTTATTCAATAACTTGGCAATTGAACATGTATCTTTTCGTGTCAATCGTTTGAATACAATGTGTATTGTTTGGATAGGTGGAAAATTTTCTTATTTTAAAGACTGATACATACCCTCATTATATTCAACAGGTACATGATAGAATTTAGTTTCTTCCTAAGGGTATGTATTTTCATTATATCCAACGAGGGTAAACTATCCAATTTCATTTTCATTTAGATTCTTGTTATTTCTTTGAGTATGAGTTTAAGGAACGGTTTTGGAGCTAGATCCAAACTCATACATTGATCTTGGAATATTGTCTTCTTGTTCCTCATAAAGTCCTTTCGCTTTATTATTAACTTCCTCAAAGCTACATTGTTTCATAGGAAGTTGTTGAGATAAGAGAAAAGGTTCTTCATAAGGGTTTTCATAAATATTTGGGAAATATGGAAAAGGTTCTATTATCATGGGAGGATTATTCCAAATATATTTAGCTTCTTCATCAAATATTCCGAATCCGTTTTGTGGAAAGTAAGCGACTTCATTAAATAGTGAAAATAAGAAAAGTATGAATTGGGAGAATCCATAGCAATCTGTAAAAGTCTAGAGAAATCTTATGTTAAAATTTTATGATAGACTTTTCTATTAACTGGAATCTTTATTGTTTTATCGAAAATAGCTCTTTTAAAAGAGCTAGAAGAGATGATAGTGTTTGTTGAATGATATTTTGAAAAACGAGTTTTTGTCAAAAGATGAAAAGAAAGTCTATAAAGATCAATCCCCAGTGGAGTTGCCACTCTCTTGTCGGTGATGAAAAATCTTCGCTTCCGATCGTCGGCAATTCATGGGTGTCGTGTCAAATGTCAAGGAGTCTCCAGTCTATTTATATTTCCTTAGTCTTTAATCCCCTTTTGAAAAGGGTGAGAGAAAAGGAACAAAATAGACAATCATAGAAAAATGTAATGTGATATCTTTATAGGGAGAACTCTAGAATGTTCTTATCCTACTAGGAAAAATCACAATGGTAACCAGAGATTTTTAGGTATTTAACCTATTATGAGTTCTTTTTACTTCTCCTATAGAAGCAAGCTTCTATAGTTAATTACATCCTAGACAATTCTAGTTTTGCCTAAGAAAACTCTTGATTAATGTTAAAAACTCATTTTTCTGAATACATTTTAGGAAAATAAACATACAAATGTTTTATTCCTAATGTTTATCTCATTTTGTCAAGAGATATTATGTTAATTTTTTATGTCATGAGGTATCTTTTATAGATATTTAATTATTTTGTTTATAATTTTTATTTTGTAATGTCAAATGTCATATCAATGTCAATGTTTTTGTTTTGTCATTGTTTTAATGTCATTTTGTTATTTCTTCTTCTCTAAGTTTGGTGACTATCCTAACAGTTCCAGTTTTGTTTCGTTGACAGCAATCTTAATTGTCCAGTTTATTTTGTTTTGGTTGTCATGTCATTTTTGTTGTTTGTTTAGGTTTCGTGGCTAACCTAAAAGTTCCAGTTTTGTCATTTTTATTGGTTTTTTTGTCTTTTTATTATCAATTTTTATTATATTTTATTGTTGTCGATCGTCCTGCAAAATAAAGCTAGCACACCCTATAACATGCAAATAAAATCTAAACGAAATTTGTCTTCATCTTGCAAAGAAAATGTTATCATAAATAATGTCGTAAAATTATTTAGATTATCTAGTAAAATGTCTGTTATTTCAAAGTTTTTGGATATCAAATTTTCGTTGAAATGTCGATTTGATATCGAAAATTAATTTTTTTATTTCAATTTATATCGATTTAAATTTATGAATTTGACTTTTAAATTCAGTTGTCATCTGAACTTAATAAGTCTAATGAAATTTTAGACTCAATGTCGTTTAATTCCAATGGTTTGGAGTTGATTTTGATTTTTTAGATTCTCACTTGAACTTAAATAAGATTTTTAAACTCGATGTCATTTGAGCCTAAAGATTTGGATTTTAGATTATTTTTAGATTCAATTGTCACTTGAATCTAAATAACATTTATAGACTCTATGTCATTAGAGTCTAAAGGTTTTGAGATTCGTCTGATAGAAATTAAACTTTTAGAATTTAGATTTAGTATTATTTGAATCTAAAATTTCTAAATTTTATGTTGATTTAAGTTTTACTTGTCAGTTTTAAATTTAATTTGTAGATTTAAGTTTAATTTGTTAATTTATGTCAAGTCGGGTTTATTTACGTTAAATTATGTCAAGTTTGGTTAGATATGCCAATTTATGTTAACTTATGTTATTTTATGTTGACTTATTATGTTTTAGATTTCAATTTGAACTTAGATTTTATGTTTAGATATGTCGAGTTAAGTTGAATTTAAAATTTATGTTGAACTAAGTTTGATTTGAATTTATGTCTGAATTTAGGTTTAACTCAAATATAAGATTTTTGTATTTAAATTTATTTTGACTTGGATTTAAATTAAACCTAAAAATTTAGGTTTGACTTAAGTTTAATACAGTTTGAATTTTAAGTTGGCTTTGGGTTAAATTAGGTTCAAGTTGAACCTAGGCTTAAGGTTGACTCAGGTTTAATATAGGTAGAACTTAATTTTGGTTTTAAGTTTGGGTTAGGTTCAAATTAGGATAAAATTGACTCAAGTTCAATATGGGTTGAACTCAAATTATATTTAAGTTAACTTGGGTTTATGTCATGTTCAGCCTAAGTTTAGTTTTGATTTAAGTCCAATGTGATTTGGACTTAAGTTAGGTTTGACTTAGGTTTTAAGTTTGAGTTAAGTTAGGTTCCAGTTAAGTTGAACCTAGACTTAAGATTGACTCAAGTTCAATATGGGTTGAACTTAGGTTTGGTTTAACTTGGCTTCAAGTTAGGTTGAACCTAAGTTATAAGTTTTGTTTGATAGAGGTCTGTAATTAATTGAACCTAATTAGGGTTAAGTTTAATTGATTTAAGGTTAATTAAACATAATTTGGGTAAGTTTTAATTGATTAATTAGGTTTAATTAGGGTTAAGCCTAATTTGTTTAAAGTTAAATAAACCTAATTTTGGTAAGGTTTAATTGATTAATTAAGCTTAATTAGGGTTAAGCCTAATTGGTTTAAAGTTAATTAAACCTAATTTGGGTAAGTTTTAATTGATTAATTAGGCTTAATAGGGTTAAGCCTAATTTATTTAAGGTTAATTAAACCTAATTTGGGTAAGGTTTAATTGATTAATTAGGCTTAGGGTTAAGCCTAATTGGTTTAGGGTTTGATTAAGTCTAATCTAATTAAGATTTAAATATTAATTAGGTCTAACGGGTTAGACCTAATTAGGGTTTAGGATTGATTAGATCTAATTTAATTAAGACTTAATTAAGGATTAATTTATATTAAACCTAATTTAATTAAGGTTTAATGTTTTGATTAAGATTAAGCCTAATTAAAGTTTGATTTATATTAAGCCTAATGTCTTTAAGGTTTAATGATGGTTATTAAGCCTAATGATACTTTAGACCTAATTAAAGTTTGATTTATATTAAACCTAATATCTTTAAGGTTTAATGATGGTTAATTAAGCCTAATGTTGTTTTAGACTTAATTAAGTTTGTTTTATATTAAACCTAACGTCTTTAAGGTTTAATGACTGTTGATTAAGCCTAATGATGTTTTAGACTTAATTAAAGTTTGTTTTGTCTTAAACCCAACATCATTAGGGTTTAAATTATTAACTAAGTTTAAAGTGATTAGACTTAATTAGGGTTTAATTTTATCCTATGCCTAATTTAATTAAGGCTAAAAATAATTAATTAGGTTTAATATATGGTTAAACCTAATTAGGTTTTAACTTTATTTACCCTAATTTAATTAAATATTAATAGATTGGTTAGGGTTAATGTTTAAATTAATCCTAATTATATTTTCATTTGAGTTCATTTGAGTTCATTTGATATTTGAACTCAAATTTGACCTAACTCATGGTGGATGAGTTAAGTGAAGTGGATATTTAAGTTTTAAAGTATTTTAGGGTTTTAAATTTTGAAATTTTTAATCCTAACAAAAGAAATGTTATTTTAAAGTTTTGACAAGTTAGAATCTGTCATATTAGGGTTTAAATATGTTCCCCTAAATTCCTAGTCGATTTCGATTTAATCTTTATAATTTCGATTTTTAGAATTATTATTAAAAATAACTACTAAATCTCATGATAATTAAGAAATGTTATCTTAGAGAATTTTTCTATATTTGGAAAAATCAGAGATTGTTCCTAAGATGCTAAGAATTATTTCCTCAAATTTTCATATTTTTCTAACTTATAAATAATTTTTAATAATTAAAATACTCCAGAGAATATTTAATTAATTAAAAATTAAATATAAATAAAAAATTAAAAATTCCAATTCCACATTGTAGTGCTCATTGTCCTGAATCCAGAGGTATTTTTATTTTATTTTTGTGATTTTTCTATGCAAAGTTATGTATTTTTTAAGTTTTTAAGGTTTATCTGGATTTTATTAAATCCAAATAAATCTTAGAGCATCGCATGTACTCGAACGGGTCAAAATGCGGTTGATCCTCTACGGGGAGCTGAACAACGGAGCGGCTATCATTCAATCTGAACCGTTCATCTTTTAAATAGAAGATCAGACGGCTCTCCGTCATCATCCTCCTCTTGTCTCAACCCGAACACCATCCGTGTTCTAGGCTTAATATCTCGGCCAAATCTTAATGAAATTTCATAAAATTTGTTTCAGAAGCTTCATCAAGAGGAAACAAACAGATCCATATGGATTTATACATGTTTTCAATTACTTCATTTCACAATATGTCAAATTTGAATGAAATTATGGTTGAGTAATCCATACCTTGGCCACAGTGGGTCTAGCTCCAAATTGATTAGTCTAGAAGCATCATGTGGTTTAGAGAAGACTTTCCCGCAATCCAATTTGAGCCCAAATTAAGTCTTTACATGGCTTTGATCAAATTGAGGATCTGCTTAAGCGAGTTGATCAAAAGCTAGCTTAGAGGCTATGGGGATAGCAATTTTTTATTGGGCTTCTCCTCACAGAGTCCTTAGATTGGTTTAGGATGGTTAATTTGAAGGTTTGAGAGTTTGGTTTCAAACTTCCATTTTGTCCTGGTTTTGTGCTTCTCGGGTTGACTCAATTGAGCTGACTCAGTGGATTTGGTGGCTTGGTTTCATGAGGGATCTATTGCTTAGGTCCTATACTAAGTTTTTGATGTTGAGAGTTAAGGGAATAAGGCAGTGTATAAGGTTTTCTAATTTTTTTCTCTCCTCCATGTGTTCATGTCTAGCTCTATTTATAGCCATGGGGATGGCTAGGGCTGAGCTTGGCTTTGCTAGGATTCATCTAGGGAAGTTCTTAACTCCCTCATAAATGCTTTGGATAGAATGGTGGATGTCACTTAAATGGATTTTGGGATTTAAAAATGATAAACCCATGTAGGGTTTGCTCATGGTTACACTTAGGCTATGGTTAAATTATAAAATTGAATTCTTCCAATTTGATCCTTTGGGAGGTGGATATGGCATGTTAGCTTATCATGGTATATCCTTCCCTACATGTTTTAATAATTTTTTAATGGTGTTAAGGAGAAAAAACCATCTTAGCCCCCTTACTCATTTCATGCACAAAGGGATCATCATGGTGTTTAACCATGGTAAAAATTTAATTCAAGCTTTTCTCCTATTCCATTGGATGTTCATGAGGTGTGGTAGGCCACCCTTTGGATGGTTAGCCACATTACCTTAAATGGAAGGGTGAGTCAAGCTTTGAAACGAGGTGGTTTTGCCACGTCATTTTTCATGTAATAATGTCTTTTAACCATGGTTAAAAATATTATATTGTGAATTATTAATGGGTCACTTTATTTTGATGGGTTATATGGGTTGTGTCTAACCTAAATGAGGTCATTCATGAGGTCATTATTAAGCTTAGAATTTTGAAAACTATTTATTATGTCATAAATGATGTCATGGGTTAAAGTTTCTTTTCATGGCTTTTTTAATACAATTTCATTCTTAATTAATTATGTCATTAATTAAAATATTAGAAATTATATTATTGGTCAGTAAATTAATCAAAATAATTTTGAAATTTATTTGATTAATTTATATTATTTTAGTTTAAAATTAAGTATGGTCTTATTTTATAGTTTTTAATTATATTTCCCTTTTTTAATTAAATATGTTATTAATTAAAAAATATTGGAAAATATATTTTTGTTAATAAATTAATCAGAAATAATTTTGGAATTATTTATTTGATTAATTGTATCATTTTTATTCAAAATTGAGTATTTTGACCAAATTTGATACATGTTGCCTAGAATTGACCATTTTTAGGGTTTAAGTCATTCAAAGAACAATGTAGTGACTTCTAATTTAAATTTTAGTCATTTTGATTAATGTCATGTTAATCGTGCCAATGTTTGTATTTGAAGTTAATTTTGTGGTCAAATGGGCATGGATTAACCATTGTGATCAATTTTAACCCTTTTAGGTTAAGAATTGACCAATGAGGTTAAAGTAGTTGTCTTTATATTATGTATGGATTGTTTTGATTAAATTTTAATGACTTAATTAAAAAGATTGACTAATGAAGTCAATATAATATTTTTTTGGGTCATGGTTTGATCATTTTAACTTAACTTGACATTTTAGGCTATGAGATCAGTATAGTGGTGTTTAGGTCATAAGTTGACCATTTCGTCTTGTTTATGTCAAAGATTGACCATTATTGATCTAGGTTGATCATGATTGATCAATTTAGGTTCAAGGTTGACCGAGATATTTATTTAACCTTGTCATTTAATCACAGGGTTATTAATTTTAGTAACCATACCTAGGTTTGACTAAGGTCGGTAAGGTTGGGTTAGTTTAGTATTATCAATTGATTAAATAAGTTATATTTGATCAATTTAATACCTGAGATGTCTTAATGGTCAATGTGGTAAATACCAAGTGAATAAGGAGGTCATTAAGTCATGGATTGACCTTTTGACCAAATTTTGATCTTTTAAGTAAAATATTTATTAATTTGATCAAATTTATTTAAATTAATTATTTCAAAGTTTTAAATCACTGATTTGATTAATTCACTATGTCATTTTTAAGTCAAAAAGCCTTTTCTTGGGTTTTATCCTGGATCTTTAGGATTTGTTGTCCCTTGTTAAAATTTAGGAGGTCAACATGGGTAGACTTCCTTTCTTAATATATTTGGTGAATGACCCTTACAAAAGTGAGGTCAACATGCACATAAATAAAAAAGCATGAAAGGTTTAGTATAGCACATAAATCCACAAGTATGAAAGACTCACTATTGTACATAAAAACACAAGCATGAAAGGTTCATTACTATACCTAATGTCACAAGCATTAAAATTTTACTATTACACAAAAAATAAAGCTACGTGGAAATTTAACATGCACATAACCTAACACATGAAGACTTAATATGACCTTAAGATAACACATGGAGATTTTCTTTAGCATGGAATGTACGACTAAAACTATAAACTCTTGGATTTCCATTAGCATATCATGTAAAACGAAGCATCTAAGAACATGCATTTCCTTTAGCATGGAATGTAAAACTAAGCATGTAAGTTCATGTGTTTACTAACATGAGATAAAAACTACAAAGCACATAGGAATTTACATGAAATTTTGACCATATAACATATATATTTCCTAACATAGGAAATAAACCATCATATAAAGACTTGCATGAAATATATACCACATGAAGTTTCACTTTTATATCATTGTTTTCTTAAGAAAGGTGATGGCTTGGATGAGCTAAGAATATGGAATCTAATTAATGAGTTTAATTTTTTAGGAAGGCTAGGATGGAGAGGGTAAAGGTGAGTGGTTAGGCTTCAAGTTAAGGTTATGTATGAGTGGACTAAGGAGAGTGGTTGGTCTTGGGTTAGCATTAGGAATGAGAAGAACAAGGTGAGTGGTTCGTCTTGGGTTAGGTTTAGAGTTAGAAATGAGAGAGCTAAGGTGAGTGTTTGGACTTGGGTTAGGATTAAAAAATAAAGATTTACATCATTTTGGTGTTGTGAGAGCTTAGTATGGTTGAGAAAAGGGACAATGAAATGTATGTGGTGATATATGGGCTTGGTTTGAGTGAGTAAAAAGGTAAATGGTTAGTTCAAGGCTCAATTTGGATGAGAGTAGAGGAAGTTTAATAGGTTAGGTTTAGGTTTCAGTTTAGGGTTAGTGAGAGTGAGCGAGGGCTTTGTATTTTGAAATGGAAGGTTTTGGGTTGGGGTTTGAAAGGGTGAGGCCTCAGGTTAGGGCTAGCTTTCAGTTTGGGTGAGAGTGGGGAGGAGTATAAGGGTTAACAATTACAGTTCGGGTGAGAGAAAAGATAGTGAAGTGACTGTTACATGGTTTCGGGTAAAGTTAGGGGAGAGGAAGATGAGAAGGAAAATATTGGTGATCTCGTTTTGGTTAAGGGTGGAGCGTAGAATGGGGGTTGACAATTTCAGGTAGGAAGAGAGAAAAATATAGGTGAATGGGTTACATCGTTTCTTGTAGGGAAAGCGGAAGAAAAAGGAGAGTGAGGAAATGTTGTTGGTTTTGCGTATAGAGTGAGTGGAGGTAGAGAGATGATGGTTTACATGGTATCACATCACAATCACTACAATTCATGCCATATAAATAAAAACAAAAGAAAAAAACTTGGAAAGGAAATGAAATAATCAAGACTGGAGTGGTTTTATACCTTACTTTAAGGATTAGCCTTGAGTTCTTGCTTAGATGTGCCTTCTTTGGTGAGAGATTCTCGGCTAGGAGAAATAGGAGGAAGAGGGGAATTTCAACATTAACATGTAGGAGGGAGAGGTAGAGAATTGAAATGCTTGACAAAGAGAGAAGGGATGGAGGAGAGGTGATTTTGGGCAAGGGAACTAAGAGAGAGAGGCATGAAGCGCTCATCCACGAGAATGAGAGAATTTTATAGGGATGAGGTTCTAAGTGCATTGAATATTTGTAGTGATAAGTTAAGGGAAAAAGGGAAATTTTAAAACAAGGGAGGGGAATTTGAAGTCAAAAAAGGTTGTTAGGCCAAAATGACAAGTACATCTCATTTGAAGGAGAAAAATGCAAGGATTCTACTGGTTCAATTGGTTTTGAATCACTGGTCTTCATCAGTAATGTTATCGATCCAAGAGCTCTTTCTCCTTTCTGATTGAATCCTCTTAATAACATCTTGTCTGCTTCGAGGTCGCGAGCATCAATTTCCAAATATGCTAACGTCTAAAGGCTCATTATGTTGATTGATGTTCCCAGATCAACCAACACCCTGAAGAGCGTAAACTTTCCAATAGTGACTGAAATGTACAATGGTCGGTTGTGATCAGTTGTTCCCAATAATAGATCATTGTCCGTGAAGGTAACACCTCGCTGTTCTTTTAACGAGCAAACCTCATCGAAGGAATTACTGGTCATTTGAGCTAAACAAATCTCTGGATCAAGTAGGGCCTTGATCATAGTTTCCCTCATCTCCTTTGACAGGATCAGAGCGTCGTATATGCTTAGTTTGGCTGGTAGCTTTCTCAGATGGGCTAGCACATTACAGTCCACTTTATTACCAGGTTCTTTAATTTCTTCTCGAATGGGCAGTTCCTCTGTTGGGGTTGGCTCTTCCTGAGCAACCACCTGCTTTCCTTTATCTTTTGGACCCATTCTCGGGGGTAGAACTTTTCCACTTCTTAAATTGACCTCAGTTACATCTTCTGAATCTAGTGTTGAATCTGTCGGTGTATCCTCTTGAATTGGAATGATTGGCTCTTCTGGCGTTGCTTCGGAATCTGATGAATCTAATTCTATCACAATCGGAGCTCCTCGAAATTCATAAATAGACTCGCCGCTTGTTGAGCTTTCGTAGCCATCTTTATGAACGTCTTCTCCTTCGTCGTGGTCATTGAGGTTCAGTATGATTTGAGAATCGTTATTTATATCGGAATCGAGATCCGGATTAGCTTGGTTTTCATTAGCTACGTAATCGTTAGAAACAGTCAAAATGTAGCCAACGCCAAAACTCTTATCATTATAAGATCCCACCGGGGCGAGCAAATAATCATACAGAGTCAGAGGTTCGAGCGATTTCACCCCCGAATCGGAAACAACTATCCTAGGATAAGGAGCCCCTAGTCTACTCTTCGGAGCCTCGGTTTTCTTCTCTTCTACGATCTTCTCTTCCTTCTGGGGCGGTTCTTCGATCGCAAGCGATAGTACCAGCTCGGCAGGTTTCAAACTTTGAGTTGAAGCGTGCACCGAAGCATTTTGGATATGATCTAAGATTTTCTTTGAAGACTTTGTCCAGACGGTACTCCATCCATCATCAGTCGTATACGGGTTTATCGGAACAATAGGATCCGTCGAGATAAAATTGATGGAACCTCCTATGAATAGCAGTACTTCTTTCGGCTGGAACCCTTTGCAGGGGAGGGAAATCTTGAGTCGACTTCAGGTTGAACTCAATTACGGGCTCCTCAGTTCCTGGCACTTTGTCCATTAGTGTGAAAAGAGTAACATCAGTGATCACTGAAAAATTTATTAAGAAATTCATACCTATTTTTGATGAAATTACACTTTAAAGAAAGGTATTTTCTTTACTTTGTTGCAGGAATGGAGAATTTAGGTGATAAAAGCAAAAATCATAAAAAGGAGAGGATTTGGAGCAAAAAGGAAGAAAATAATACAATTTGTGCTGAGCCGCCAACGGCGAGATCGAGCCCATCGACGGCGAGGGTACGAGGAAGAAATTCTAAAGGATTTATAACTATCTCACTGATAGCGAGCCGAAGCCCACCGACAACGAGATAGCGCGGTTCAAAGACTTTCTAGAAGCCTCACCGACAGCGAGGTAGTTCATCGCTGATGGCGAGCTAGTTCAAATGGCTCTGATACATTGAACCTGGACACCTTTTGAAGGGATGCTTACGCACCTCTTGGTCCTTTGCTCACCTCTATATATAGAGGCCGAAAATCAGTCTTTTGTGTGCAGTATTTTGTGTCTTTTGTGTGTTCTAAGTGTGTTATAAGTGAGTGAGCAGTCTTTAGAATCTTAATTAGTGTAATTAGTGAGTCTTTTAGTGAGTTTAGTGAGTAATTAGTGAGTCGTCTTTGTGCTTGGAAGGAAGAGTCGAAAGGAACTACGAGAGTACGCAGGGATAAATCAAGATAAGTATTTGTATTTATTTTTTTTAACTTTAAATGAAATCCATGCTTAGTTTAGTTCCCATGCATTACGAGTAGTTTATTTAGTCTTTCTCCTTGTTTATGAAATTAAGTGACTTGATGAAATTAAAATAGAGATACTTTTATATATTAATAAATTGTGATAATTTTTACTTAAAACTTAATTTACTTTTCAAGCTTGGCCATTTGATTTGTTAAAATGTGTTGATTTACAACTATAGTAAAAATTACATCGATATTCGGGGAATTCAAAAGCCTTGGAAGGAAGGTGCAAATAAATAGGAAATAATATCCTTGGGCGTAGAATTGAGCATTTTAGTGTGACGGACTAAAATATTCGATTTGGTCCTATTGTTTGAGAGCTGAAGTGTAGATGTTAGCCCTCGGGCGAGGGGAACATGGGAGCTACGAAGTGGCGGTCGGTATCCTCCTGACTTAGCCGCGGATTCGGTAATCAAACATAGGATTAGCTAATATTCTTTACACCTGGACCAAAGGGTAAAGAATAGGAATGCTCCTATTTGTCACAATACCTTAACATTATCTATTTAAATTCATCAATCACTCAAATTTCTAAACAAGGGGAAAGATACTTTTTCTGAATAGTTAAGACTTATTTAGCAATTAGTTAATTTCCTGCACTTTCAATACGCATTAATTTTCTACTTAGTTAAGTGTTGACCTCATTTTTGATGAGGTCTTCCCTTCTTCTTTTTAGTGCTTAGGATCTAGCCTTAGGCTTTTCCTTTGACTATCTTAGAGGACTAGAATTGGGACCCGCCTTTTAGAAATTCAAACCACTTCTAAACTCCCTGCAAACTCCACAAACTTGACTATAGACCCCTAATCACCTAGAGGTTGAAATCGAATGTGGAAGTTTAAAGGATGAGTTCTATAGGACTCTTTGGCCTTAGAAGCTGCCACTAGGTGGCACTGATGCGGTGAAGGGGCTGACTTACACTACACTTACACACTACACTCCCACACACCTCCTAAAACTACACCCATACCCAACTTGACCTCCTGACTCATGTAGGTGATTCACATGGATGGTCCTTAACCCCTGAGCCCTTGGCTAAGAGGGTTAGGAACAACATAGTGAATGCCTCGAAATGAGTCCTCTCATGGCTCATATGGGCTTGATATGGCTTCATGGCTCAACCAAAATGATTTCTTTCCACCTAAATCCACCCGATCTTCAATTTCCCAAATTTTCGATTTTTGACCCAGGAGCCCTACACTACTAAACCTACCAAAACCCTTAAAATTACCCAAATTTCTCAAAAATTTCCAAATCACCCAAGATTCTCCAAAATCAATCCCAAACATTTCCACATCACTTAAACTGATCATCCATACCCAAAAATACCAAAGATTCCAAAAATACCCCCAATACCCTCCAAATACCCAAAATACCCTTCTTGGCCTAAAAATCCAAAAATTCAGAAAATTCCCAGAAAATTTCAGAAAATCCTAAATATTCCCAATTTCATTTTGTCCAACTAAACCATGGGCCAATTTTGTCAATTTACCCTACTTTTGTCAAAACCCCCAAATTGACCATTTTAACCCAAAATGAACCCGATGTTAAACCAAACCTATCCAATTGACCCAAATTCTGGCCCAATTCAATTCTAAACTTCAATTCAACATTCCCAATACCAATTTAAACCAAATCCAAGTCCAATTTGATTGACATTTGGATCCAATCTCACTTTTGGCCTTAAAGCCCGATTTGGACCCATGACTCGAACTTAGCCCAAACTAACCCAATTCAACTCCAATTAACCCCAAATCTTTTCTAAACCTTCCTTAACATCCCCATAAACAAAACACTAACATGATTTGTCCAAGATTTTGACCCAAACCCCACTCAAATTCAACCCAAAATCAAAAAGCCCCGATTTTGACCTAAACCCAAACCTAACCCGAATAGGCCCAAACCTCAAAATCAAAACCCAACCAAAGCCAAAACCTCTTTGAAACACTCCCATAAATACTTCTCAACAATAATTCTACATCAATTTCAACCCTAGCCCAACATTGGCCCAACTTGGCCCACTTGGACCTATATTGGCCCATTTACGAAATAAACCCAAATTCAACCCGATTCAAACCCAAACCACCTTAAATCTATTTCAAATTATTCATGAAACATCCCTAAACCAAAACCAACAACTATTTGGCCCAAACTTCTACAAAAATTCCCATCCATGAACACATCCTTAAACTTAAAAGCCCACTTCCCTTAAACCTTCTTAAAAGCCCATCTTCATTAAATTTTAAAAGCCCAAATCATCCTAAAGCCCACATGACACTTCCCCTCATCATCCATTTGATCAAAATCACCCCTAAGTTTCAAAATCATCAATTAAACCATTCCAAATCAAGCCACATGTCAAATTACCCCCTAAATGTCAAATATTTCTAAAACCCTTTTCATGAAACAAATCAACCTTTTCCCAAAGCCAAATGAAGCCATGAACAAGCCATTCTCGAAGCCACATGAAGCCATGAGGGCTTTGACTTGTCATTAGTCCATTTATGGCAAGAAGAGGGGTTCTTTCTTAAACCTCCTTTAACCCTTTTTTACCTTAATCATGTCACACACTAAACCATGTTTAGCCACCTCATCATGGATGGAGACTTCACCACTCCTTCTAAGCTGACCTAAATGATTCCCTCGGCTTAAAATCGAGCTTGGAAGGGTGCACCAAGCCCAAAATGGTGGGTTGACCCAAACCAAGCCAAAGTGAGCCTTCTCCCATTCCATTTAAATCAAACTCCTTTACACATGTCAAACCTCGATTGATTGCACAAGCCTCCGACCACGACCCACCTGAGCTTGAGGTGACCGACCACGGCCGGCCGGCCACCCGGTCGCCGGGAAAACACCATGCCCGAAACCTTGGGAGGAGCCGAATTTTGGAATTCCACCTTGCTGAGCTGCCTCACTCCAAATGGCCATTGCAGCTGTTCTTCTCCTCACCGGAAGCTGGCTGATCCCGACCATTAAACTCCACTGGAGAGCCTCCGGCCATGCCTATTAAACCCCTCACCCTCTCGGCCAAGAGAGGCTGAACCAAAACCTTAAGGAAACTCGCCAAAATCACTCCGGATCACTCTCCACACATAGAGCACACGATCCCCACTGAATTCCGGCCCCGATTCCCTCTAGGTGAGCCCGATTTTGAGCTCGAACTTTAGCCGAAAACCAGGACACTTCTTCACGGTGAGCCAATTCCCAGATTGATTGGTCCTACACCTTCACCTGGACCGAGAGGAGAAGTTCACCACTGAAAGCCCCATCTCTAGGCCACCCGGTTGCTCCGAGCCTCCAAGCTTTGTGATCGGGCGTGGTCGAAGTCCAACCTAGAAAAGTCACCGGACCGGGAGACTTCATCGCGGAGCTTACTAGGATCCAATCGAAGGTGTAACAACTCTCGGATCGAAGCTTCACTTCTGCGAGCAAAGGTATGAACTCCCTCTTCTTCCCGAGCTTCCGGAGATTCTCATTTTAATTTGAGTCGATTTAAATGCATGTTTACGTATGGATGTGTTCGTCTCTTCAAGACGAATCCATGGAAACATAAGAACACGAAAATCCGTTGAGAATCGAGTGAGAAATTAGGGTTAGAAGGTTGACGGTCACGGGTGCACACCGGTCGTAGACGATGACCGAGGAGCCGTTGGATCGCGCGTGTATCGAGCGGACGGTTCGAGATTGCGCGGACCGGGGAATGTTACGTGAACCGCGGGGCCCGGGACGGATGACTCGGATGGCGGCGCCCGATCGCGGCGCGACACGTACCCCTTCGGAGCTGCCGATGTTTCGCTGGCGCCGCGTGGATAAGTAGATAAATAGGGTATTTAATGTATTTATTAAATATCAGAAACTTTGAAAATCCATATCTTTGTGTAGAAAAATCATAAAAATAAAATAAAA